>PVKM010024466.1:0-20490 GCA_004027735.1 Carollia perspicillata
AAGTTCGGTCCTGACGCACCCGACTGAACGGCAGACCCAAGACTGGGATGGGCAGTGCTGGATGAGCTGACAGGGAACCGACTGGGCCCTGACATGCTCGTCACCGAGGGCATGGCGGTGAAGCCCGGTCTTCCTTGGGAGACGCTGCTCTGCCCAGGGGACAGGTGTAATACTGTTGGTGACGCCTGCTGCAAGGGCATCTGTCCACCAACGATCTGAGGAGAGGCATGATTGACTATCACTGGACTTCCAGAGGCAGCGAACGTCTGCCCAGACACTAACTGGACGGCGGTGCTCTGGTTGTTGAGCATCTGTCCGGAATATGGTTGGTTGGTCCTGAGCATGTTGGAGGAGTTTCTGTTCAACATGACATGTTCTGAGGCCACTTGGCCAGAAATGAGCTGAGAAGGCTGAGTCTGAAGAATCTGCCCATTTATGGTCTGGACGTGGTGTACCGAGTTGGAGCTGACGGAAAGGCTTGTAGGTACGAGGAACTGACTTTGGGGTGTGTGAGGTTGGCCCATGGGAGAATGAATGACGATACTGCCTGCAGCGCTGCTCACTGCCTGGGAGGTGACTGGTTTTCTCGCGTTTTGTTGGTTGACGATGTTCACGGACATGTGTGGGCCGACTACTGAGCCCTGGGGTGAACTTGCAGAGGCAAAAGAGATGCCTTGTTGTACGTGATGCTGCTGCATTCCCAGGTTGTTCACGTTGTAAGTACTTTGCTGACCCATCTGGATAGGCTTTGGCTGGATATTAATTGGAACTTTGTTTGAATTTGGTGCCAGACCCCTCTGTATGATGATGTTATGCACAGGCAAAGATGTTTGAAAATTTGTGCTGTTAAACGGAACGGTAACAGGTTGTGCTGCAGGACTGGAACTGGAGTTCCCAAACAAGGAGTTGCCGTTAGGAGTCTGTCTGTGAACCAGAAGCCCTCCGCTCACATTTGATGGGGCTTGCTGCCCGCTGCCCTTCAATATGATTTGAGATCCATCTAGGTTATTAATAGTCATCATGGAAGGCTGATTACCAAACGACCCAATTAACTGTATTTGACCGGAACCGCTAAGCTGACTGCTATTGGACAAGTGCTGGCTGGGAACACTGATCCCCACGTGTTGCATAAAGCCATGTTGCACACCCACTGTATTGCTTGCAAACGATGCTCCGACAGGCACGTGAGTCACCCCTATAGGCTGCAGCGTCTGACCTGAGTAATTAGAAACATTAGAAGCCTGAGTAAAGGATGCTGATGAAGAAGGGTGAAGCTGAGCTTGTGCAAACGGTTGGCTTGAACCTATACTGGCATCCAAATATGCCTCTTCTGCCAATGTCTGTTCAGTGATATTGGCCTCCTGCAAGGATTTCTGAAGAATGTCGAAAGGTTGGTCCTCACTGAGATCAGGAAGAGGAGAAGACTCAAGTTCATCTTCAAGAAACTGAAGGCTACTTGAAAGTGGCAGTCCATCACTGGGCCCTTCTCCAAGCTGGTTGCTCACAGCTTTGAGGGATGACTTAGGATCAGCATTCTAAAAATAAAAATAAAAAGCAATGTGTTACACGGCATATCCAACCTTTGAAAGAGGCTCTTATAAAACACTAATCTCACTTTTGAGTAGGAATAAAGCATGACTGTCTGCTTTTCAAGCACAACTCTCCAAACTGCTCACTTTATTCTGACAGTGTATTGCTTTTTTTAAAAACAAGATTTTATTTTATATTTAGAGAGAGGGGAAGGGAGGAAGAAAGAAAGGGAGAGAAACATCAATGTATGGTTGCCTCTCATGCGCCCCCTACTAGGGACTTGGCTCGCAACCCAGACATGTGCCCTGACTGGGAATCAAACCGGTGACCCTTTGGTTCACAGACCCGCACTCAGTCCACTGAGCCACACCAGCTAGGGCTGACGGTGTTATTTCTTAAGTAATGAGGTTGAATGTTAACTTTGTAATTGTGTACATTATTGCACTGATAAACTATTTTATAGAAAATAGATAAATAACAGTAACTTAGTGACAAATACCTAGATCCTTTTTTGAGATACTGGCATAGAATATAATTTTCAGGATTGCTTCTAGTCCAAGGCTTAAGAGGGACTCAGACCAGTGTGTGTGTGTATCGAGGAGATGGCCATATCTAGTCCTTTGTACTACAGGAGTCTAGGTGAGTTTGGGGAGCTCAGGGTGTTGTTCTACTAGAGGTTCAGAAGGTATCCCAAAACCAGCCCTGTCTTTCAAGGTTTCCTGGAACTTCCCCAGTTCTAACTACCGCACCAGGCAAGACCAGGCCAGGAAAAACAAGCTTCTCACATAAAATGAGTAAATGGTCATCTGATTTCTTAGAAGTAATTAGTTTATTATAATGCTTTAAAAACTACTTCAGCCCTGACTGGTGTAGTACAGTGGTTTGGGCATTGTCCCACAAACCAAAAGGTCACCAGTTCGATTCCCAGTCAGGGCACATGCCTGGGTTGTGGGTCAGGTTGGGGGCATGAGAGAGGCAACCGATTGATGAGTCTCTCGCATATCGATGTTTCTCTCTCTGTTTCTCCCTTCCCCCTCTCTCTAAAACAAAATAAATCTTAAAAAAAACCTCACCTACTTCAGTGTCCTATCCAAAAATAAGTCTATCAACATTTACTTATCCAGCACCCACGTATGTGTTAGCTTCCGTCCATAAGGTGTCCTTACGGAACAGGCATTCCAACTCGAGTCAACAACACGGGCATATGAAGAGAACGGAATATGGCCACTCCTAAGTAAGGTGTACTCCACTGGCCAGCAGTTTTTCCTGGGCCATGTCGACATTGTAAGCGAGGAGATATGGACTCTGTCCATCATCTTGGAGCCTGTGGAGCCTGCTGGGAGCAGGACTCCATAAAGACAAACATGTCTTGAAGGCTGTGGTCCGAGGCCATTTCTGCTGGCTATAAGCAGGGTCTCTGGAACCAGAGGGAGAACACAGCTCTTCTGAAAATTGAATGTGATTGTGCTCAAGATGAAACTGAATTCTATCTGGGCAAGAGATATGGTTACATGTAAAAATCGAAGAACAATGCAGTGACGCCTGCTGGCAAACCAAACAAAACCAGAGCATTCTGGGGAAAGGAAACTTGTACTCATGGAAACAGTGGCACGGCTCTTGCCAAATTCCCAAGCAACCTTCCTGCTAAGGCCATTGGACACAGAGCATGTGTAATGTTGTACCCCTCGTTAATTTAAACTTATGAAAGGTAAATGAATAAAGGTGGATTTTTTCTCTTGTTAAAAAAGAAGATATAGAATCAACAGCTACTTAAAATAAGGTGAAGACAGAGCATCAACCTGATATTCCAAGGTTGTAGGTTGAATCCCCAATCAAGACGCTCCAAAAGAATCAACTAATGAATGCATGAAGAAGTGGAATGACAAACTGACGTCTCCCTCACTCTCCCTGTCTGTCTCTGTCTCTCAAATCAATTAATAAGTTTTTTAAAAGGCTACCTTGTCTCTAATTAAAAACAAATAAACAAACAAACAAACAAACAAACAGCCGTGGCTAGTGTGGCTCAGTGGATTGAGTGCCAGCCTGCAAATCAAAGGGTTACAGGTTCAATTCCCAGTCAGCGCACATGCCTGGGTTGCAGGCCGGGTCCCTCCCTAGTAGGGGGTGCGCAAGAGGCAACTACACATTGATGTTTCTCTCCCTCTTCCTCCCTTCCCCTCTGTCTAAAATAAATAAATAAATTAATTAATTAAATAAAGTGAAGACCATGTGAATGCACTTAACACTACAGAACTGTACACTTAAATGATTAAGATGGAAAATTGTATGATATATGTATTTAACACAATCAAAACATTTTTTTAAAAGGTGAAGGAAAAAAAAAAGTAGATCGATCAAGAATGAGTGGTCCAAAAACGAAGAACGAGTGGTCCAATGTGCAAAACTGTAGATTCTCAGCCCTAGGCTAGTAAGATGTTGGAGGCTAGATGAAGGGAAGAACTACATTGAAAAGGCAAGACTGAGTCTTTCTACCTTCAATCAATCAATCAGTAGTTGAAAGGGGACTGATGTGGTCTCCATTAGCTGGACACCACCTTAGGACTTGAAGAACCGTAGGCTTAAACAAAGCAATTCGGACATAGTCTCTAGGCAGGAATCCCCTACTCTCCAAGTTAGGTTTCTTGTCTAGATGCTCCTGGAACTTAAGAATATGGGCTCCAGAACCTGGTGGCCTGGGTTAGAATCCTCGCTCTGCAACTCCTGGCTGTGTAATTTTGGGGAGTACTAACCTCTCTGTGCTCTGGTTTCCTCATCTATAATATAATGATACTAACAGAAGCTATTTCATGGAGTTATTGTGAAGGTTAATGAAGTTAATTATGTTAAACCATCAGTGCCACGAACATATTAAATGCTTAGTAAGTTTCGGGTTTTTTTTTCTTGTTTAAGATGAAAATGTTTAGCAAGTAACTACAATTAAGAATAATTTATTTAAAGCTATGTAAACAAGGTGTAAAACATTAGAATACTACTTTCTTAGATCATAACATTTGAGTCAGTTTTTAAAAAGTTGGGAGCTTAGGAAGCTGGCAAAATGAATCTCATATACCTTGTCTTGACTAAGTTAAAAGCAGAAGGTATTAACATAGTTCAGTAGATTTTCCTTCGGTGTCAATTACAAACGACAATGTAATAATTCTCACCATGATACCAAGGCAAGTAAAGCCTCAATTCACAAGGCATGAACGAGACAGAAAACACTTGATCACTGCATTCGGTTTCTAATACTCACACTAGAGTTGGCGAAAATTGAATTTGAATTGGCTGCAGAATATCCTGCATTAGTCAAGTCATCATTGCTCTGCAAAGGTATAAATTCGACAGAGTGATTACTTTAACTGTACAGAAGAAACAAAATTTGTATCTGTGATGTTCTAAGTATTACTTACAGATTTATTACTAGGTCCATGTAGAAAATAGTTCAATGCTTGTGGGTCTCTAGAAAACAATAAAAGGGGGAAAGCAACAATAAATATGTTACCTATATTTAAGATTATTTTTCTATGGTAAAAAGAAAATGACATATTAGCCTGAGTAAATTATCTCCCTATTTTAAAACAATTTTATTAGTGTTTTTTTGTTTTACTTTTTTTTTTAATGTTTTCTATTTCCTATTATCTCTCATTTCTGCCTACTGGGACTTGTTAGAAAATAAATTTAATAAAGGATAAATAAAGCATTACCTAATTATGACCCCTATCATATTCAAGACTCTTTATTTGTTAATCCACACTATGATGATTCATTTTTATTTAAAAAAACCCATCTGATTTTAATAGGCTTATTAGATTGTTTTAGTAGAGCAAACAGCACACTGGATGTACCCTGACTTTGAACAAGCGTCTTACCCAATAAGATCAAGGAGACACGAGTCGTCATCATCATCCATGACAACTACAAGGAATGAAAAAAATACTGTTTTAGCAAAGTAGATTAAAGCCAGTAGCATGTACAACATAAAAATATACTATATATTTCCCATATAAATAAGTGTACTTCATTTGAGTTTTTCCTCTAATTGCTTATTACTAATGGGGCTTTATTTTTTTGTGATCGTTCAAGAGATTAAGTGTTCACTTTAACTAGTTTTTACTGAATTCAAGTCCTTAACTTACAAGCCAGAAAGGAATCTGGACAAATCAAAGAGAGTTGGCAGCAACCCCTCACACCAGATTCCCCAGAGGGGCTGTAAACCATGAACAGTAACTTCCTCAAAATGTGTCATGAACAAGGGGAGAAAGAATATTTGTTTTAGAAAGAAATCTCATGGATACAGAGGTCTTTAAATTTTGTGACTGGATATTTCCCAACATGGTGAGCAATCTAGGTTTCTTGCCATGTTTTAGCAATCTTTAGGAAAACAGAAAAGTTGGCTCTCCCTCCTTTTCGAGACAAGAGGCACCATAGTCCCAGGCAGCACTGCTACAGGCTTCGCCCCGAAGGGCCCAGGTTCCTCCCGTAGCAGCAACACTGCCAACTGTTCGATTCCAAACAATCTATATCCCAACACTAGAATGTTTAGAGCAGAAAGTCTCAACCCATGTTCACCCCAGCGCTGGGCTCAGAGCTCCTGCCCTCCCCAGCCACCAGCAGCGTCTGCTCAGCCAGCACAGTCGCTGGGTTCTGGCTCACACGGCAGCAACCGACGGATTCCAAGAGCAGCTCTCCCCTCTCCTTCCTCCCCAGAGATCCCGAGATCCTTCAAACTTACACTAGTGATCCGACGCATGGCAACACTGCTTCACGCCCATTTCGAGCCATGCGTGGAACAATTTACATCACGGAATGCCAGGGCCAAGCGTTCTGCAGCAGTTGGAAAGGGCAGTGTGTGTGAGCGGCAGTTGGAAGAAGGAATGAAGTCCTGAAGAGATGCCCAGAAGAGGGACACGCCCGAAGAAGGCAGAAGGGATCATTCCTACTACATGTTTTTTCTCTGTTAAAGCTGCCATCTCCTCTCCGCTCCCCCTAAGTTTCTGATACTATCAGTCACAAGGCCAAACAAATATAAAACGGACTCCTGCCACATGGAAGGAAACTTGCTTTCCTCTGGAAGGGTCTGGAAGGGTCTGGAAGGGGTAAGTATCCCCTGATGTGGGGCCTTCCCGTTGGTGGGTGAATTTGTCAGTTGCTGAAAGCCCTGGGTGATTACGACCCATTTGAGGAGGACTTCAGGGCAGAGGAGAGAAGACGCATGAGGCAGGAGCAAGGAAAGAGTGGCAGAGTCATCGAGAGGTGACGCCCATGGCTAACACTGTGAACCGGGCAGCGGGGCAGTGAAGTCTGCTGTCAGGACTGAGACGTGGGGCTCCTCGGTGGCATGCTAGCATGACTGCGGCAATGTAACGTGACTTTCGAGGAGTGAAAATGGGCCAGGAGGGAAGAGGAGGAAAACTGCCACTAAACGGACGTGCAGAGATCTGCGTGAAGGACTGCCCTTTACTGTGCTGGGAGACGTGGTGGAGCTGCATCAGCCGTCGGTAAGGACTGTAGCGTGCGCCTGTCTCCCAGACAGCACAATCACGCGGACCAAATCACACAGCTCTGGTGTACAATGAAGCCTGTAAAGTGGCCATTGTTTCTTTACTTCAACATGGCCGTTTATTTAGAATTTCACTATATTCTTTGTAAATTTATTTTTGTAAGTGTTTAATAGTCTCTGGAACAAACTAATCAATAAAAATGTAAGTGAAAAATAACCTGAAAAGAAAAAACGCCAAGCCCACGACACTCTCACAGCTACCCCGGCGTCCCTCACTACTTGACACTCGGGTCCTGGTTCCGCTGGGGAACGAGACTCCGGGGCTAACAAACAAACTGAGAAACACGGTCTGAGCAACAAGGCCAGCACAGGCACCCTGCCCAGGTGTCACCGCCACTGGGACTTTCGACAGACAGGACACTTGCTGCCCTAAAGTTCAAAGTGACAAGCTGCTTGAGTAGCCCGAATAAAAAAACAATTTTACAACAGTGAACGCAATTAAAAGCCATTGCACATCTTCTCCAACCCAACCGCATGGGCGGCTCCAACGGTGGATTTGACGGGACACCTGGGGCCACCCGCCCCTAGGCAGTGGCATCAGTCCTACCAGACAGACCCAGCCCATTCGCCTGCCTTGGGTAGAACTCTGGGAGCCTTTATAGTCTAGGGTGCCCTCAGAATTCTGCTTTTTAAAGGGCCACACTCATTTCAGGCTTTAACAGTTTCGGATGAAAAGAACTGACCCTTATCCCTCCATTGACAGCTCTACATAGTGACAAAATACAGCCGTAATACAGCTTAATCCAGCAGTTCCTTTCCCCAGGAAAGGTCTACCAAAGCAAATTCACCTGAGTAAAGTTGTACAGCTCGAGCGTGATGCCAAGGAGGGAAGACCATCTGAGGGTCAGGAACTGACTCCAAAGTGAGGAGTTCAGTTTTCTTTGAAAAGATTCTCCCTTTACTTCCGGACTCTTGTTAAGGTTCTTTTCTCATTAAAGTAACAACCCTGGAATCACCAGATGGGCCTCTGGCAACAGGTGAATTGTATAGGGCTGTGTGAAATATAAGTTCCCCTCTAGAGGGAAATCCCTAGATCAGTGTTTAAAAGCTGCTTCTCGGCCCAACACACTCAAGCAGGACACATTCCCCTCAGGAACAGCGGCTTGCAACAGGAGACCCTGTCATGGTGAGAAGGGGCTGGAGCTCTTACAGAACCCTGGTAGGCAGGCAGCCCCTGAAATCAGTTCAGAAATCAGTTCAGAAATCAGTGCCCCACATAGCTGACTACCACTCTGAAATTAAAGCTCATTTTTAACCAGAGAAAACACACACTGAGTAATACCTTTAATCAAGAGAACACGGTGTATCCATTGATCCATTTGGTCCTTCCCGAGAGAGAGAGAGAGAGAGAGAGAGAGAGAGAGACAGAGAGACAGAGAGACAGAGAGACAGAAATAGAGAGACAGAGAGACACAGAGAGAGAGACGCAGAGAGACAGAGACACAAACACATACAAAGAGAGAGAGACCACTAAATCAGGGAGAAAATGTTAGCCATATAAAGAAGGTGGGTCCATACCTCGTATCTTACTCAAAAATAAATTCCAGATGAATCTAAGAGTTAAAAGGGGCTGGGAGTGGGGGAGGAGGACCTTTAAGTACTAAACTAACAAGTGGGAAAAACTGTTTTTTATAATCTTGGAGTGGGGGAAATCTGTCGTAAGACAAAGCAGTCATAAAAGATAGACCAATTTGATGACATAAAATTTTAAAATTCTTCATGATAAAAAATATAAAGTCAAAGAC
Organism: Carollia perspicillata; assembly: GCA_004027735.1. Taxonomy (NCBI): domain Eukaryota; kingdom Metazoa; phylum Chordata; class Mammalia; order Chiroptera; family Phyllostomidae; genus Carollia; species Carollia perspicillata. The sequence continues at coordinate 8,836 of PVKM010024466.1, forward strand.
TAAAACACCCAAAAACTTAAGTGGGAAATACATTTCCAATTCATTTCACAAAAAGGGCTCTTCTCCCTGGTATATAAAGAATGGTTATAAATAAGAAAAAAAGAAAGAAGCTACCCTGCAGAAAATCAAAGGATATGAATAATTCACAAAAAAAGAGAGCCCCCACGTTTATAAAAATAATCAGCTTCACTTAGAAGAAGTTTTTAGAAGTCCCCGTTATCCATGGTTTCACTTTTTGTGGTTTCAGCTATCCAAAATCAACCTCAGTCTGAAAACGTTAAATGGAAAATTCCAGAAATAAACAATTCGTAAGTTTGAAATCGCATGTTGTTCTGAGCAGTATGATGAAATCTCTCCGTCCAGCTGCGTCCCACCAGGGACATGAGTCATCGTTTGTCCAGTGGCTCCACGCTGCACATGCCCCCGCCACTCGTCACCGAGGAGCCTGTCGGTTACCGGATTGGCTGTCACGGTGTTGCAGTGCAAGTCACCTTATTTCACTCCATAATGGCCCCAGAGCACGAGAGTAGCGGTGCTGGCAATTTGGATGTGCCCAAGAGAAGCCGTAAAGTGTATATAAGTATAGGAAAAACAGTATATACAGGGTTCAATACTATCACGGTTTCAGGCCTGGGGGGCGGGGTTTGGAATGTACCCCCTGTGGATAAGGGGGACTTCTGTAAATTAAAATTATGATAAGACACTGTTTCCTGTCAGATAGCAAAGATAAAGTTTGGTTAAGAACTATGCTGGTCAGGGAGTGGAAAAACCAGAATTTTTATACCTTGGTGGTGGAGAGTGTAAACTCATTACTCCAGAGATGGCAATTGAGCAGTATCTTTCAAAATGTTAAGTGCAAAAATCATCTCACCTGGCAAATATATTTCTGGGTACATGTCCTGCTCACACTCTTACGCATGTGGGAGATGACATGTGTATGAGAATATCCAGTGCAGCACTATTGGTTTTAGCAAGACTCTAAAAGCCTAGATTTCATGGATATGGGGTTTCTTTTTGGGGTGAACATATTCTAGAATTAAACCACTAAACCGTACACTTTAAAGGGGTAAATGTTATAGAATATAAATTATATCTGAATTTAAAATATTTTTTATCTTATTACTTTATTATTTTATTTAGAGAATATGTGTATTAAAGCTGGGGACAGTGAAACAGGAAGGGCTCAGCAGGAAGCAGCAACAGGAGAGCCCAGGCTGGGCTGCCTCAGCTCCCTGGGAAGTCAGAGAAAGGGGGCCCTGGAGGCAGATTCAGGATGGGGTTAGCTCAGGATGAGCTGCTGCCGCCCACTGCTCCCCTGGTTGGAAGTCTCTGGGGTCCTGCAGGGTTCAGGAGATGCACACCTGTGGGGGAAAGGTGCAGGCATGCTCCTGAGACGGACGGCACATTAAAGTATTTTTTTAAACGGTAGGTATCCAGAATGACAGACTTGTTAAACAAATTACGGTTCACCTACACAGTGGAATACTACACGGCCGTTAAAAGTAAGGTGACAGCCCTGGCCAGCGTGGCTCAGTTGGTTGAGCATCATCCCGCAAACCAAAAGGTTGCCGGTTCAATTCCCAGTCAGGGCACATGCCTGGCTTGTGAGTTTGGTCCCTGGTTGGGACCTGTGCAAGAGGCAAATGATTGATGTTTCTCTCTCACGTGGATGATTCCCTCCCTTTCTTTCTCCCTCCCTGACCCTCTTTCTAGAATCAATTTTTTTAAAAAGTAATGAGGCGGCTTCATACAAACTAACTTGGAAAGATACATGATCAGTGGGAAAAGAAAGGCACAGAACACTGTGTACACTATACTCCCAAGTGTGAGGTGTGAAGAATATATACATGTGCTTACAAAGGTTCAGAGCCCGTGTGAAGCACAAATAACCAGTAACACTAGCAACTTCTGAGAGGGAAACTGGGCGGCTCAGAATGGAGGAAGGTGCATACTCTCATTTATATGTCCTTTTGTACCTTCTGACTGTTGTGCCACATGCATGAAGGCCTATTTTAAAAAACAAATACAATCAATAAAACGAAAAGGAAAGAGGGAGACCCTTGAAACACAAGAACCTTGAGTCAAGCTCACCCTAGGTAAGCATACCAGACATCAAATACAGTGGACCCTTACAGGGCGCCAACCTGCCCTCCAGCAGTCAGAAATCTGCACATAACTTTCAATCCCCTAAAAACTCAACTACGGTCATCTCTTAGTATCCATTGGGGGTTGGTGCCAGGACGCCCAAGGGATACCAAAACCCAAGGGTGCACAAGCCCATTATATGAAATGACATAAAATGATGCAGCCGGCCCTTTGCATTCATGGATATTGTTTTGATCCATGCTTGGCTGAATTTGTGGACGTGAAACCCAGGGATGCGGAGGGCCAACTGTGTATTCACTGGAAAAAATCCCTGTGTAAGTGGGCCTGTGCATTTCAACGCATGCATGTTGTTCAAGGGTCAACTGAACTCAGAAAATTTAAAGAAATCTAGTGGCCTCAAGAATAATTTACAACAGACATCTTGAGAGAAATATCATAAAGATAGTTTGATTTTCATTAAGATCCCAGATTTCAAAGACCTCCATGACAGACATGATGGACGATAACAAGCTACTAAACTTTTCTCGCACAGGGGGAAATGATCTGAGCTCTCACATCAAGAAACATATTGGTTTCAAGGAAAGATATTTCAGGAAACTGGCTAAACAAGTCAATCCCACCTATATCGGAAGTTAGTAGCAGCGGAATAACACGTTCAAAGCCATATGGGATTTCAAGTACTTCACAAACTGGACTTCAGTATGGGATTGCTAGAGCAAATGTGTTTGTTCTCTGTCTTAGGTGCTTCTTTCCTATTTGCCTTCTGCCAAAAACACAACCTAGGGAAAATGATGATTCAGAAGCTAAAACTTTAAAAGACAACCAAGAACCAATAGGCTATCAGCATAGGAAAAATGACTGACATTTGCTATATTTGTATGAATTTAGTATAGCATCAGTACATGCCAAAATTTCCCAATCATTTATAAACAAATTTACCTCTAAAAGATGCTAAGGTTATGCCAGATGGGTACTAAATGTACTGGGGTGATCATTTCATGAGTTATATAAGCAACCCATCACCATGTCATACACCTGAAACTAATACAGCATTGTGTGTCAACTGTAATCGGAACCAAAAAAGGTGCTAGGTTAGCAGAGGGACCACCAAGGAACTCTGTTTAAGCAGTCATAAAATATGGAATGGTTTCAGTCTCCAGAATTGTGTGTCCTCTGAGTTACTGAAGGTATAGTAATCTATAATCACTTTTACTTGTATTTACATATTTACCATTTCCGGTGCTGTTCATTCCTCGAGTAAATCCGGATGTTCATCTGCTATGATCTTCCTCATTCTGAAAGACTTCTTTAACATATTTGTATTGCCGATGTACTGGTGGTGAATTCTTTCTGCTTTTGTATATTTTAAAGTGTTTGTTTTGCCTTCATTTTTGAAATGTATTTTCCTTGGGCATATAGTTCCACATTGAATTTTTCTTTTGTTTCAGTTTTTAAGCCACTGCCACACTGTTTCTTGCTTGCATTATTTCCCAAGAGAAGTGTGCTGTCATTCTTATTTTTTGTCCTGTCGTGTATAATAGGTCTCTCTCCCTCCCCGATGCTGTAAGTTTTCTCTTCATCACAATGTTAAACGATTTGATTATGACAGGACTTGGCAAAATTTCCTTCATGCTTCTTGTGCTTGGGGTTCATTAAACTTCTAGAATTTGTAACTTGACAGTTTTCCGCCCATTTAGAACAAATCCAGCCAGCATTTCATATATTTTGTGTCCCTACCTCTTCTTTGAGGACCCCGAGTACACGTAGATAATCGGGCCGTTTGAACTTGTCCCGTGGCCCATTGCTACTCCCTGCCCCCCAGTCCTGTCCTTTTTCTGGCTTTCGTTTAGCGCAGTTTCCGTTGCCGTGCGTTCAAGTGCACTCATCTTTTCTTTTTCTTTCTTTTTTTTTTTTCAAACGTGATGTTTTATTGGCCAAAGCTTTACCTGCGCAGGAGCGAACTCTCCCAACGTGCACTCATCTTTTCTTCGCCGGTGTCTAAGTGGATGTTAATCCCATCCGACATATTTCTGTTTTCAAACATTATAGTTTTCATCTCTGGAAGTCGGGTCTTTTTATTCCCTATCTTCCCTACCCTTAATTTATTAAAGCTTTCCTCTACCTCCTTCAACTTATACAAAACAGTGATAACATTTTAATGTCCTTCTCTACTAATTCTATCATTTGTCTCATTTCTGGGTCTGTTTCTATTGATTGATTTCCCCCCTCTTCGTTATGGGTATTATTTTCCTGCTTCTTCTGCACGCCTGGTCATCTTTTATTGGATGACAGACATTGTTAATTTTACATTACTGAGCACTGGATATTTTTGTACACCTCTAGATATTTTCAAACATTGTCTTGGACACAATTAAGTTACTTGTAAACAGTTTGATTCTCTTTTTTTTCCACTTTTTTTCAATTTTATTTTACTTGTTATTCAAGTACAGTTTTCTGTCTTTTACTCCCGTCCCAGTCCACCCCCCCCCCAGTTTGATTCTCTTGAGGCCTGCTTTTAAACTCTGTCACTCTCTAGCCTGTGGCTAATTTGCCCTATACCAAGGCAATACCCTTCTGAGTACTTCACATGAAGTCCCATGAATTACAGGATTCTCACACCCTTGCAGGTGGGAACACAAACTCTTCACCGCCCTGTGTGAGCTCCAGGTTTCGTTTTCTCTAATACTTTGGTGCTTCCCCACAACTTGGGTTGCTCCCTACCACACAGGCACTGATCAGCCATCAGCCGAAGACCTGAGGGAGACACTGCGAATCTCCAGGGTTTTCTCTCTATACAGCCCTCTCCTCTCTTCAGTGGGGAAAAGATGATTCATTATTCACTTAACAAGCACTTAGCACGTATAATGTGCCAGGTTCTGTGTTAAGGGCTGGGAATATCAAATGAATGTGACATAAATTGTAATAATAAATGTGAACACCCTTAATAATTTTGTAGAACTTTAAAAGATTTTATTTTATTTATTTCTTTTTAGAGGGAGGGAGAAAGAAAGGGAGAGAAACATCAATGTGAGAGAGAAACACCAGTTGCCTCTCATACATGCCCTAATGAGGGACCAAACCCACAGCCTGGGCATGTGCCCTGATGGGAATCGAACCAGCAGCCTTTTGCTCTTCGGGATGATGCCCAACCAACTGAGCCACACAGGTCAGAGTTTTTTATAGAACTTCAAAAGCAAGGCTGAAAAGTGAATTATTGGTTTAAGCAAACAACTTTTCAATGAGTATTTGTAATCAAAAAGTTATGCCATAAAATAGCCACTTACCCAGGGCAAGTAACTGTTAATGTCAATTAGGACATAAAATCTTCTCATTTACCCTTTTAATACATTCTGATTGTTATGGGCTGATAAACTTTGTAATTGCGAGACTGTGTGAAACCTTCTGCCACGGTTCCTCACTTTAAGGAACTCACCAGCCTTTTGAAGAGACAGGCAACGATTCATTACGATGCGGTATGAGGAGTGCGCGAGTTTTTGGCAGGGGTCCACGAGCTTCTTCAGGTGAGGTCATGGGGCATTTTTGTGCAATAACGACATTTCACTAGAAGAGACATGCCTGTACTTTCACAGTTGTACCTACTTGCAATGAAAAGGGGCTGTCAAACTCAACATGATGGGCTCTGAGTTTTTCAGTTAGTATTCAACCAAGTACTTCATCCATGTTGTCATCAACTAGAGGCTTTTAGCAGTAAGAAAGAGAAGGGAAAACTAAGAAACATTCTTAGGAGAAAACTTTAGGAATTAAAAAATTCCTCAAAGTCAGAACAGATGAGCATCCATGTCAGCATTTACATGTTAGGTCAACTCATAAAAGGCAGAATTAAAAGGCCTTTAAACTGCTTTAATCCCTACTTAGCATGAGGTGGGGGCAGAAATAAACCTGATAGCCCTGGCTGGTGTGGCTCAGTGGATTAAGCGCTGGCCTGCAAACCAAAGGGTTGCTAGTTCGATTCCCAGTCAGGTCACATGGCTGGGTTGCAGGCCAGGTCCCCAGTGGGGGTGGTGTGACAGGCAAGCACACGTCGATGTTTCTCTCCCTCTCTTTCTCCCTTCTTTCCCCTCTCCTCAAAAAAAAACAAAAGAGAGAGAGAGAAATAAACCTAATAAGTCACACAGTCCAGCTGGATAAACAATGAGCTATAACATGGGAGAGAAAAGTGACGCCCTCAGGGGGTCAGGGAGGGGTCAGGCAAGCCTAGGGACACATGGGGGAGAGCACTGACATTGAAGGTCAAAGCACCTGTTTCGAGTGCTGACATCGACTAACCTTGTGATTCCTGACAAGCTCCAGTCTCCCAGGGCTCAGTCTCCTATTCCTAAATCAAGTTAGTAGTCAAATCAGTGATTTTTTTAAAGCTTTGTTGCATGGGGACCTAAGGTCCTCCAACATGTACAGGAAGTATCGTGAAGGCCTAAAAGTTGTTGGTGGAGGCGCTCTGACACTCCCGCTTCCCCACTTCAGCTGAGCGACTAAACTCTTACCTAACTGGGAGGGAAAAGTTTGAAAACCGTTTAATTTATTCAACTCCCAGAATTCAGTGGTTTGCTGTGTGTTGTGAGGGAATGGTTACCAATGGTGGTCAGTCTGAAAATGGAAGGAAGTACAAGGATCCACAGAATTCCAGTCACTCAGGATTATTTTAGCAGCAAGAGAACACCATAATCCCGCCTTACCCATGTTTTTGCTTTCCAAGGTTTCAGTTACTCACAGTCAACCTCAGCCTGAAAATATTAAGTGGAAAATTTCAGAAGTAAACAATGCATACATTTGAAGCCGCGCGCAGTTCTGAGTGTCACGACGAAACTGCGCACTGCGCCCAGCCCCGTGTGGGCCTTGACTGAGTCGCTCCTCTGTGGGTGCGCCCATGCTCTCTGCAGATGCCACCCACCCATTAGCTACTTAGCAGTGTCTCCGCTACCAGATGGACTCGCGGTATCACAGTGCTTGCGTGCAAGTCACCCTTGTTTCACTTCATAATGGCCCAAAGCACAAGAGTAGCGATGCTGACAATTCAGATGTGCCAAAGGGAAGGCACAGAATGTATGTACACATGGGAAAAGACAGAGTACAGGGCTCGGTACTAGCCACGCTTCCAGGCAGCCACTCGGTGTTTGGAGCACGTCCCCGTGGACAAGGGAAGACTACCATAGTAATACATCATATGTATCATATATTATTATATATCTCTATATACTATTTGATTACTACATCAAACTTCTTTAAGATAAATTCCAACACAGTGTTAACAATTTTAAGTTTGTTGACTACAGAACCATACAGTTTCAATGTTTCTCAAAAAGGGGTGTGAAGAAATAAACTTAGGGGGCTTGCGTTCTCCAGTTGGAGGAACATTGATAGATTCTAAAATTGTCCAGAAATATACACACTGAAACACTGAAGGGCTCATAAAAAATCTGCTTGACATGTTTGCAAAATCTTGAGATCCCTTAAGAATCTGCGTTCAAAAGCAGGAATCTTATCATATTCATCTTCATATCCCCAGCATGGCACATAAACAGGTATAATAAATACTGAATAAATATCCAGGGTTTAAATATAGCGCAGCTGTATTGTATGCAAAGACTGCATCCCTAGAGCCCTTGCATAACTAAAAACTAACAATTCTAGAGTAATCCTGACAACAAAAGTTGTAATTTCCAAGATGCCCATCATCATTGAAGTTTTCCAATTTCTGATGACTTATAAATAAATACATTACACCTTGTTAAAAATTTTTAGGTGTAATAATAAAATTGGGATTGCATTTTTTAAAAAGGACCCATATCTTTTAGAGATCCATACAGAAACAGGTGTAAATGAACTAACATCTGGAATTTGCTTCTAAATAATATAGACTGGGGTTGGTCGTTAAAACCATGGAATCCTGCTACCCTCACATCCTCCAGATTCTCATTCACCGAAAACCTGAGGCTAGTACGGGGTTTCCCCCCTAACCCCCGATGCTGGTCACTGTTTTCTCCCATGTTATAGTACACGTGTGGGCAGATTTCAGGAAAACTGGGGAACCTGTCCCCAAGTGCAGTCAGGTGGGACCTGCAAACAGGACCTCTGGTCAGCTCCGAAACACAAATTGAGGCTGTTGACTCTCCCAAAGGGGGGGAAGGGTTCAGTTTCTCGGTAATGTGACTGAAGGAAAATGCTGTAGGTGAAACCTTACTTGGGGATGTATCACTCCAGACGACTTTCAGTATCAGTGTCTTTCCACCCCTTCCCAACAAATAATTCCTTTATTTCCTCTGTACTATCATTACTCATGTTTGCTTTAGAACGGCAGCTCCACCAGGGCAGAGGTTCATGTTTGTCCACTGATGAACCTCAGCACCCAGAATAGCACCTAGCACACAGCAGGAGCTCAGTGCACCTTTTTTCTCACCCCCGAGCTTTACTGCAATACAATAGACACCTAAGATAGTGTCAATGTGCTGAGTTGATATATGTATACCTTGTGAAATGACTATCACAATAAGGTTATAGTTAATGCATCCATCACCTTACCTCGTTACCTTTGTGTGTGTGTGTACATGTGTGGTGAGAACATTTAAAATCTACTCTTTCGCCCTGACCAGTGTGGCTCACTTGGTTGGAAATTGTCCCACAAAGCTAAATGTTGCTGGTTTTATTCCTGGTCAGGGCACATGCCTGGGCTAAGGGTTTGGTCCCCAGCTGGGACGTGTGCAAGAGGCAACCACTGATGTATCTCTCCCACATCCATGTTTCTCTCCCTTCCTTTCTCCCTCCCTTCCCTTCTCTCTAAAAGCAAATAAATACAACCTTTAAAAAAATACTTTGAAATGGCAGTAATTGTAAATAATTTTTTCTTTTATTCATCATTAGTATTAGCAATCTGGTTAAAGTTATTATGCAAACTCTTAACTCTCATTGCTCTCTGTCAATGAGTAACATTCAAAATATGTTGGTTTATAGTATGTTCCAAAAAAACAAGCCCCAGAGAACTAACAATATTAACAAAATTCTGCTTTACAAAGTTAATAATAGCACCGAGGAGGAGGTGCCAATGATTCCCTTTTATAAAAGCAGACACAAAAGAAAGATATGTAGACAAAATCAATTTTTTAAGGAGGAGAAAATGAAACTTTTTTTAAGTTGAAAAATGATTTAAGAAAAAATATGGACAAATATATATGTGGCATATTACTCCAAGCAAGATTTCACAGTTTCTACAAAAACTTTACAGAGGAATTAAATCTTGCCTTTCTAAACTCCATTTAAGAGACACAGACTTCTACCTAGTGTGAAATTTTTAATAAACCCTAAGAAATACCATGTGAACTGAAATTTATATTTATAGTTAGTTATTTCTATCAAAGACCATTAAGATACTGAGTTTCAGATGGGAAAGATGAAAAAGTTCTGGAAGAGAGCGGTGGTAATGGTTGCACAACAATGTGAATGTACTTCAGCCCCAGCTCTGGCTGACGTGGCTCAGTAGACTGAGTGCTGGCCTTCAAACCAAAAGGTCGCTGGTTCGGTTCCCAGTCAGGGCACATGCCTGGGTTGTGGGCCAGGTCCCGAGTAGGGGGAGGGCAAGAGGCAACCATACATTGATGTTTCCCTCCCTCTTTTTCTCTTCCTTCCCCTCTCTCTAAAAAAATAAGTAAAATCAAAGAGAGAGAGAGAGAAAGGGAGGGAGAAAGGGAGGGAGAAAGAAAGGGAGAGAAACACTGATGCATGAGAGAAACATCCATCAGTTGCCTCTCACAGGCCCCCAGCAGGGCACCTGGCCTGCAACCCAGGCATGTGCCCTGACCTGGAATTGAACCAGTGACCCTTCGGTTTGCAGGCCAGCGCTCAATCCACTGAGCCACACAATTCAGGGCTCACCGGTTGCTTCTTGTATGTGCCCTGACCAGAGATCAAACCTGCAACCTAGGGGTATCAGGATGATGCTCTAACTAAGCTACCTGGCCAGGGCCAAGAGTAACTAATTTTAATATATTTTATTTAGTCCAGGATGTCCAAAAATATTTTGGACTAAATAAAATATATTTTATTTATATTTATTGATATTTAGATCAGGGGTGTCAAACCCATTTTCACCAGGGGCCACATCAGCCTTGCAGTTGCCTTCAAGGGGCCGAATATAATTTCAACTCCTTAACAATTAAGGAGTAGTTACATTTATACATCCTAAAATTACATTCAGCCCTTTGAAGGCAACCACAAGGCTGATGTGGCCTTCGGTGAAAAGGAGTTTGACACTCCTGATTTAGATAACCATTGCAACACTTAACTAAAATAAAATTAATGAGATATTTACATAATTTTTCATACCAAGGCTTCAAAATTTGGTGTGGACTTCACGGCTTAAGCACATCATAATGGTGCTGGCCGCATTTCAAGTGCTAACAGTCATATCTGGCTAGTGGTCGCCACACTGGGACTGCTCAGGTCTATAGATTTATAGAACTTAATTTAGGGAAAACGCCGGCCTAGAGGTTCATTTCCTCCTGTTAGCCCTTATGGAGAGGACAAGGTAGACATCTTTCAGAGGATTTAAGAACAGCTGAAGAGGTAAGATTGATATTTACCCTAATTATTTATATAGAATTTCCCAGAGGTTTTGCTCATGGGATTTTTTATGGAAGAGGGTTGGAGGAAATAACTCACATTTTCACTAGAATGCAAACCACCACCATCAACACACACAGATTTAATTTGGAAAAGGAAAAAAGTTGAATATTAAAATTCACTTCCAAAGATAGCCCTAGTCTAGCTTAGACTGAAATAACCCTAATCTAAGAAAGAAAGTTAATGTTACATGCTTCTTATGTATTTAAAGATTTTAATACATGTTTCTAAAAAAAGTTATTTCTTCATATTTGTGTAAAACGACCGACCATAATTACATGGGAGAAAAAGATCCAAGAGTAAATTGTTTGAAAATAAAAGCAAGCCAACAATGTGCTAAAAGGACACTGAAGATGATGCTGAGAGCTCCCGGATCCCTGCTTTCCCGTGAGCCTCACAGCTGGCTCACAGACCCACTTTACACAGGGGAAACCTGGCCCTGCGCTAGCCCAGCGGTCCTCAATCGACTCGGAGCTTGTTTAAAATGCACATTCTCAGGCCCACCCCAGACCTGCTGGACCAGGAACCCGGAGGTCTTACACAAGCTCTCTGGGTAGTTCTGACATGCACTCAAGTTAAGAACCACGAGATCAACACAGAACTGGTATTTAAACCCAATCTAACCCCAAAAGCTGTCTACATTTTTAGGTTTTGTTTTGTTGGGGGCGGGGCTGGGGGCTAGGTATAAAATACACTGAACATAAAATTCACCATCTCACACCTTTTTAACTACATATTTCAGTGGTAGTAAGTCATTCACGTTATTAAGCAGCCATCACCACCATCCATCTCCAGAAGTCTTTTCATCTTGCAAAACTGAAACTTTATACCCACGAAACACTAACTCCTGCTCTCCCTTCTCCCCAGCGCTTGGCAACCAGGATCCTACTTTCTGTCACTGTGAATGTGACTACTCTT
>PVKM010024467.1:0-20497 GCA_004027735.1 Carollia perspicillata
ATGTTAACCTTGACCCGTTGGTCGAGGTGTCAGACTTTTCCATTGTAAAATTACTCTTTCCCTCTTTATTATCCAGAACTATTTTGTAGGGTGGTATTTTGAGACTAAGTAAATATTCCATAATCCCATTCCTTGAACAGCACAAACTACCATAACTCACCCAAAATGAAAGAAATAGTTTGGATAACTCTATAACTCTTAAGGACATTTAATCTGTAATTTAAAAGTCTCGAAAAAAGAAACCTCCATGTCCAGTTGGTTTTAATGGAGAATTCTATCAAACATTTAAAGAAGAATTAACACCAATTCTACAATCTTTTCCAGAAAACAAGACTTTGGATCTCTTTCCAACCCATTTTATGAGACCAGTATTACCCTGATATTGAAACCAGACAGAGAGTACAAAAAAAGAAAAACACAGACCAATATCCTTCATGAAAATACATCCAAAAATCCTTAACAATAGCAAATATTCATCAATATGTAAAAAAGAATTATATAATGGCTAAATGGTGCTTATTCTAGGGTTGTAAGGCTGATTCAGCATTCCAAATTTAGTCAGTGTAATCCACCATATAAATTAAGCAAAGAAGAAACAAAGAGATTGTATCAATTGATGCAGAAAGTGCCTTTCACAAAATTCAATACCGATTCATGATTTTAAAAAAATCTCAGAAAACCAGGAATAGCGGAAAATTTCCTCAATTTGATGTAAATATCTACCTAGCTAGAATCATATTTAATAGTGAAAGACTGAATTCTTTCTTCCTGAGATTGGAAATAAGTCAGGAATGCCTGCTGTTATCACTGTTAGTAACAGTGATAACAGTTTAGTAAGTTACTAAAGAGAGCACTGGAAGAACTAGCCAGCACAATAAGGCAAGAAAAGGATATAAAAGGCGTACACATTGAAAAAGAAAAAACAAAACTCTGACTTTGTGCGGATATCATGATGGTCTATGTAAAAAAATCCCAAGGAGCCCTGGCTGGTGTGGCTCAGTGGATTGAGTGCCAGCCTGCAAACCAAAGGGTTACCAGTTTGATTCCCAGTCAGGGCACATGCCTGGGTTGTGGGCCAGGTCCCCGGTAGGAGGTACACAAGAGACAACCACACATCGATATTCTCTCCCTCTCCTTCTCCCTCCCTTCCCCCTCTCTAAAAATAAATAAGTAAAATCTTAAAAATAATAATAATAATAATTTACCTTAATTCTTTCTTGCTTAATGAACACATTTAAACCCATGATTATTTTTCTCACTCAGTGTAACTTTAGTGATATCCCATAAAATTTGATATATAGTGGTGTCATTATTAAAAGATTGATCTTCGACTCAGTCTTGAAAGAAACAATTTTGCAGAGAGGTGGTGGAATCACTCCCAGTATGCAGAGTAGGCAAAGAACAGACCAGGTTCACAGTGAACAGGCAAACACCGCTGATCCTTTAAGATGCAACTCAAATTTAATCTTCTCAGTAAAGGTTTCCAAGCATAGCTGGTGATGCCTTTATCCACACACTATCCATATATTGCTGATAAAACCCTTATTGCATCATACACTCTGAGTTCCTTAAAGTTAGGATCCCTGTCCAATTTCCTACACCTCTGACTAGGTCATATTAAACCCCAACTTCGTGTTAAATTAAAGAACTGAAGAGCCCTGGCAGAGTGGCTCAGTTGGTTGGAGCGTCGTCCTGTACAGCAAAACGCTGCCAAGTTCAACCCTGGTCAGGGCACCTGCCTAGGTTATAGGTTGGATGCCCAGGTAGGAGCGCTAAAGGGAGACAACTGATCAATGTTTCTCTTTCTCTTTCTCTCTCTCTCTCCCTCTCCTCTCCCTTCCTCTCTCTGGTTCGCAGGCCCATGCTCAATCCACTGAGCTACACCAGCCAGGGCTACTCCCTTCCTCTCTAAAATCAATAAACATATCCTCAGGTGAGGATTTTAAAAAAGAATTGAAGTAAGGCATGTAAAAGTTGATTGGAAAGCTTCTAAAATTTACTTACTTCACATTTCTACTCAAATAGTGCTGGCAATGGCTATACAAATTACCGGAAGAATTTTTGGTCCCAAATTATATTTTTTTAATAGAAATAATTGTTCATCTGTATTCAGAGTTTCTAAAACTCCAAGCAAAAAGAAACAATTAAAATAGGACTCAAGACAATATCCAACTGAAGGTTTTCTTTCAGATGACTTCTGATTTCCCCTAAAAATTTTTTCTTCTCTGAAGACCATGTCCTGAGTCCCATACGTTTCCTGCAGACACCCTCCCCCACTGCTCCCTCCTAAGATACCACATCAGCCCAGTAGACTTTTTATAAAACAAAAACTCAACTATAAGGAATAGCAATCTCCAACCTTAAGTAAGCACATGGTTACGAAGAACCCACATCAGTCTGTCCCAAGTTAAGAAACTACATTTCCAGCTTTGTTTTCTTTCAACAATATTTATTAAGTGTATTTGAATGCCAGGCACTAAACTAGGCAGTGGCAATGCAACTGTTCAAGTTAGATCTATCCCTTGACCATTGAATCAGCCAGATCCTTTCTACTGGAATTTTCCAACGTATTTCTTCACTCCAGGTACAACCTCCTTTCTCTAAGTCACCAGAAATCCAATACAGAAACATTTGCTGGACTCTGTATTTCAGAACCCTTCTTGGACTGGTTTCTTTTTTTTTTTTCCCTTGGGCAAATACTTTAGGTCTCATGTCTCAGAGAGGCCTCTCTGCCCTGTGTTGACCATTACATCCCTTCTTCCCATCTCAACTTTTCTCACGCTTTCTCGATTTTATTTCTTTAAAGAAGCCTCTTTCGTGGCTTCCTTAACTTCCTGGAGTTAAAGGCTCTTTGCCTCATGTGTTGGTCACAAGAGCCTTGAGGGCTGCAGAAAATATCACATGCCTTAGGCTCATTCCTGTCTACTTATAGATGTAATCATTAACAGAGCTAAAGGAAGCTGACATTCTTTGAACTCCAAAGGAAGCCTCAAAATCTATTATGGAGAGAATTTTACTTTTTACCAAAAGGCTTTTATTTTAAACATTGGTAGCCTTTGAAAGTAAAAACAAGGTGTTATTTAGAGGAACTCAGACTGAAACCGCAAAAGAAACTACTTCTATGAACACAAACTGCAAATCAACACTTTAAGGATGACTGTCACTCAAAGTGATCACAGGTCACCTAAAGGTTGTGGCAGGAGAATTCTCTCATCCAGCACTCAAGCCAGATCCTTGGGAGAATAGTTTAAGAACTACAGTTCCTTTTTCCATATAAAGGAAAAACAAAACATAATTTGACTAGACAATCATTAAGCTGAGCTACTGGCATCTCAAAGATTTCAGACAAGAGGAAGTAAAATTTTAAGTAAAAATTTTACCGGTTGCCACCAACTACTTGTAGGTGAACAGCTGAAAAATTATGCAAAACAAAATTTCCTTCCCAAAATTGGTAAGGAAGTACACTGGGTTGAAAATGTTCTCCTAAAACTCACGTCCACCTGGAACCTGTGAATATGACCATATTTGGAAATGGCGTATCTGCAGATGTAAGCAATTTAAGATGAAGTCATACTGGATTAAGGTGGGCCCCGGTTCAATGACTGGGGCCCTTACATACAGAGACAGACGTGGGCACAGATACAGAGGGAGGAATGCCTCGTGAAAGAGGCAGTAATTGGAGCGACACATCCTGAAGCCACGGAAAGCTAAGGATTGCAGGAAAGCACCAGAAGCTAGGAAAAGGGAATGAAGGATTCTTCCCTGGACATTCCTTGGAAATATCGTGGCCCTGTGGACTGCAGAGTTCTAGCCTCCAGATCTCTAAGAGAATAAATTTCAGTTGTTTTAAACCACCCCGTTTATGGTATTTGTGCAACAGCCCTATGAAACCAATATAGGAAGCGTATGGGAAAAAAGGGCACTTGAGCAACGTATTTTGAAACACCTGGTTTAACTTTCACACTCTTCTGTAGGCCCCACCCAGGAATGTAAGTTGGATGAGCAAATATGAGCTGAACCTTCATTTGTGGAAATTTTGACAATTGTTGTGTATTCAGTCAAACTAAAAAAACAGAGGAAAAAGTAGGAAAAACATTTCTTTAAATTATTTCACTATAATGACACTTTTTATAATTTTTGAGACTCTGTCACATTGGTGCCTCTGTTCTCTTTTGTCTTGGTAGTAAAATACTAATTGTTGTACCTGTTGCTTAGACATCTTTACAGATGCTGAGAAATAGCTCCATTCAGACACCCAGACTGGCTAGTCCTCGTAAGAAATTTCTCATGTCTTCTAGGACTATGTGGTCAACAGCATTTTATACTTGATCCTGATGAACATATGCTGTACTTGTTCAAATGACAGACAGATGGAGCACAGAAGGGACTTTTTCTCTTGCTTCTTTCCTTCTATACTTCCTTTCTTTCCTACAGAAACATATAGGTAGCTATAGATGAAATCAACATAAATGCCTGACTATTCTGAATCAAAACATTTTAATCAATTTTGGGCTAAGTTAGTATATATGCTGACTGTGATGAAAAGAAAATCTGATTTTAGTCTAATATTTGTACTGTTTCTGTCTCTTCCTGTGAACAAACTTCTATTCAACCTTCAGTACCCATCTCAAAACTTAGAAATTAATTCCTAGACACACTGAAATAAAACTATTAAAAGAAAAGGAAAAATCTTGAAATGAGTCATTCATGATTCATCACATACAAGTAAATGACAATAAGATTAATGGCTGACTTCTCATCCCAAACGATGGATGCAAAAGGTGAATATTACAAGTATAAGGGAAGATTATGAACAAACCTCAAATAATGCCCCAACATTAAACAATAAATATTACTTCCTAGTTGTTTCAGTGGAAATTTCTCATTCTTTGGTTATTATTATTTTTTCCCATTTCAGTAGGAATATTCTGTCTCCCACATCTATTTTGCCTTAAACATTTTTTTTATTTATTGGTTTGAAAGAGAAACATCAATTTGTGGTTAGGGATTGAACCCTCAGCCTTGGCATATTGGGACAATGCTCTAACCAACCGAGCTACCTGGCCAGGGCTTGCTTTGCTTTTCATAAGAATGATTAATGTTTGACTTCTGAAATTGTATTCTTTTATAAAACTATGCCTTCAAGGCAGTCGGAAGGGTATCAGGCAGAGCCCTGCTACTGACAGGTGACTGGCGGCCACAGCAGAACCTGCGCTGGCTCAGCACGGAAGCGCCTCCATGCCTTTGGCTTCTTCCACGTTGCCCCCACAAGCAACAGAGAAAAGCTCCTGTTTTCAGACCACAGAGACCTCACGCCACAGAGTGGTGGCCACCATTCAGGGGATGGAGAAGATGGAGTCCCAGGCTGCCTAGCTACAGAACCTGGAGAGACACATGGGGACAGCTGAGAAGAACTTGGCTGACTTCAAGAAGATGACCAAGGACTTTGGAAACCAGCTGGAGAGCAAGTGGGCTGCGCTGGGAAGCCCATGCAGAGTGGCTAGAGAACTTGGAGAACCTGCTCAAGAACAGAAACTTCTGGGTCTTGTGGCTGCCTCCAGGCAGCACAGGGGAGGCCCCCAAGGTGTCCCCGTCACTTAAAAATGCCGGGGCCTGTTTTTCACAGCAGGGGTAGGAGAATCTGGAGGACTGGCAAAGGAGTTTTACAGAAATGTGATGATGAGCAACTATGAGCCTCTGGTCTCTTTGAAGGTCCCTGGCTAGACAGAAGGAGAATCGGAGTTGGGTACAAAGATGCTGGGTGACTTGAAGGAGGGGGGCTTTGTTGGTGCCCGCCCAAGGGAACGCTCTGAGGATCTTCCTGGAGCATTCTCAGGCATTGCAAAAGAGCAGGTTTTTCTGACCCTGGAGCAGGCTGATCTCTGGGAGAGTCAGGGCAATCCTGGAATCAGATCCCAGGGACACTAATATAGAGGAGCCTGCTGAGGGCGGCTTGAGACCCTGACAGTGACAGAAGTCCGGGCTGCCCCCCGAAGCAGAAATTTAATAGGCAGGTGCAACTGGGTCAGGAAAGTGGGCATGGCCTGAAGCTGAAAAAGGATACCTCCGTTTCCTACAAACCTTCTGAGTGCAAGATCAGCTTCCGCTGTGAGAAGCAGCTGGCCACCTATTTGCGGACCCACTCAGGGTGGGAGTCTTTCTCTGCCTCAGAGCTAGAGGACAGCCTTAGGCGCAGGCCACAGCTGAAGCCCCAGTCCAAGATGACAGAACAGCATCAGTGTGAGGCATGCATGGGAAACTTCAGCTGCAGGGTGAGCCTGGTGACCCCCCAGCACTGCCACTTGCAGGAGGGTACCAGTGGTGGCCATTGTGTCCAGGAGAGGTTCTTGCCCAACAAACTGGTTGATCTGCCCAGCCACATGTCCTGGAGGAAGAGTCAGTTCCCTCATCTGCGGTTACTATGGCAAGGGATTCAGCCACCTGTCGGATGTGGTGCAGCACCTGTGCACACCGGCGAGCAGCCCTGCAGCTGCCCCAAGTGTGAGAGGAGCTCTGTCCAGAAGCACCACTTCCGGGAGCACCAAAAGATCCAACAGCAGGAGCACAACAGGCTGGTCCTGGAGCCTGGAAGGGTGCTTTAAGGGTGCCAGCCCTCACCTGTTCAGGGAGCCAAGGGGGCTGGCATTGGTCCCCTGAAGAGACACTGTGGAGAGTCAGGAACTGACTTCTTCCTGAGGGGAGCTGATTTGTCTAACCTTGGCCAAACAACAGGCTGAGCCCCAGTCCCTCGAACTGTGTGGAGGAGGGGCAGGGCCAGGCCTGTCCCTAGTGCCTACTCTGCTGAGTTTGCGCGTCTCTGGCACCTTCGAGTCTTGGGTTTTCCCATCCATACTGATACTCATGGACTGGGACTGGTTCAAGGGCCCGTTTTGGCATTTCAGGTCTTCCCACGGCACGGAGCGGGCCCAAAGGGGTGGGCAGGTGTGCGGAACACTCGGGGAAGCGTAATTCTTTATTTTCTCTTCTTTTGTAGTCTCCTTGTTAATAACAAGTTGAAGAAATCATTGAAATGAACTGCTCATCCTGCTCTGAAGAACTTTTTGGAAATTGGAATTTGAGTTATTTTTTAAAAAAATACAGCCTGACACACTAAAATCTAAAAAAATATATAAAACAAACAAAAAATCAGTATCTGTATCTACCTATCTATACCTATCTCAAGTGTCATGTCTTTCTTTTTAAAAATATTTTTTAAGATTTTATTCATTTTTTAGAGAGCAGGGAATGGAGGGAGAGAGGGAAGAAGACATCTGACGTACCAGAGACACATCGATCAGTTGCCTCTCACACGCCCCAACTGGGAACCTGGCCTGCAACCCAGGCACATGCCCTGACCAGGAATCAAACTGGCAACCTTTAGGTTCACAGGCTGGCACTCAATCCACTGAGCCACACCAGCTGGGGTGCAAATGTCATGCTTTTTAAAGCCTTTCCCAAGGCCAGACGGGATTCATGATGCTCTTCTCTGGGCTTCCATAGACTTCTGTTCCAGTTGCTGCTATATTATATACTGTATATCACAGTTAGTTGTCTGTCTCCTCAGGAGACTCTGAGCTCCTGTTCATCTCTGCATTTCCAGTCTCTAGCATTTGTTAAAGGAAATGTTGGGTTTCTGATGATTTTGGATTTTTAACTAAAAGTCTTGCTCACTGAATTTAAAGAGCATTTTCCCTCATAGGCATGCTTCAATGCAGAATAAATTTGAGGACTGTGAATGGAACACAGACACCTGCACCACTGTTCTTTGAGGGTGCTGACCCTGCAGTTCTCACTGACTCTATACATTTTCTGGTTCTAGCTTCTGTTCTGAACCTTTCCCTGCTGTCCTTCACATCTCTGTTACAAGGACGCAGGCATCTGCCGTGAGCACTCCTCCCCGCAGATAATGAAGTTCGTAAGACAAAGGCAACAGAGAAGAGGCAGGATGAGATCATACTCCTTGTGTGATACCTGTGTTCCTCTGGTGGTAGTAGATTTCTATTAGTGGGCCCCACTTCTTTCACGGTCATCTATCCATTCATGCATTCACTCAAGAAACAATACTTACTATTGAATGAGTAGGCCCAATGCTAGGGAAGAAAAGGAGTTTATAGTTTGGTACCAGAAAAACAGTCATGTAGAAAGTACTGTGTTTTATAAAAAGAAACAGAAAAATCTCATGAGATTCCCAACGAGGAAAATGAAGCTCAAGGAGGTGAACTAACTTGCTCCAGTTCACACACCATGTAGCTGTTACAGCTGAGATTTATTTCTCTTGCATCTGGTATCAGATGGACTAAATGGAGGAACTGAGATTCACACCAGTTCCAGATGGTACAAAAGCTGCGGTCTACTACACACCGTGCTGCCTCCCGGAGCTACTTCTTTAGTTATCCCAGAGAGGTAAATGAACCTGTACCAGGTTATCAGCAGTGAAAATAAAAAAGTGTGAAGGGGGTAAAAGGCAAGAAATAAATGCAGGACCCATAGTTAGCATGCGTGGCAACTAAATGTGGAAAGAAAAGGAAAAAGTGGAATTAAAGATGGTGTAAGCTTGGACCCTGGGTAATTACAAAACACAATGATGCCATTAGCAGGATTAAGGATCTCAGGGGAAGGGACAGTTTTTGTTTAATGAGAGCTCTAATCCTCAAAACTCTGCTCTCAAGCCACCCCCCTCAACGTAAGCTTTTCTGACATCCTCAGGGCCATTACACAGTATTTTGTATGTCAACAACAATGGTAATAATGACCGTGATAATGACAGCTAACATTTTAAAAATGCAGCCAGAGTCGAGAAGGTGCTAGGTTCCTCTTCTCAAAATAACCGTATGAAGTCAGTACTATTATTAACTCCATTTTACGGATGAGGAAAGGGGGGCTTACAGAGTTTTAAGGTTATAGATATTAAGTGGCAGACCAAGATTTGAATTCAGGGAGGGCTCAGGGACAGCACTCTTCTCAGAGGCAAACAGTGCGGTACACAAGGGCACGGGAAATGGTGACTGACTGACTGGGTGTTCCCAACCTGCCATGGATCAGCTGAGTGACTTTGTGCACATTTTTGTGCCTCAGTTTCACCATCACCATATCATGTGTTAAATGGGGATAATAATAGTATTTGCCTCCCAATGTTGTTGTGAGGGTTAAATGAGATCCTATTTACACAGCATTTAGAAAAGGGCGTGGTTCATAAGGTAAATATTAAAGTAAATAATGGTTAAAAGTAAATATTAACCATTGCACTCATACCTCTGGCCTCTAGCTATCTACAATATCTCTCTCTGTCTCTCTCAATTATTAGAACTTTATTTCTCACTGCACCATGAGCTCCTTTAAGATAGAAAATGTGTCTGTTTCGTTTTCTTATCCCCAGCACCTAGGATCACGTCTGTCACATATTAGGGCCTCAGCAAGCATTTGTTGCCTGAGTGACATTATTCCGGCAGCTTGACACTCTATCTCTGAGCCTTGGAAAGGAGAGGTGGATGGAAACATTAGGTATGAGCCCCACACACAGACATTTACACTTGACAACAGGCAGGGCTGCTAAGGAAGAGGTCGTGCAGGGAAGAGAACTAGAACGCTGCAGAAAGACTGGGGGCGGGAGATGAAAGGACACAGAAAAGGAGCTCTGGAGGGCATACTTTCAAGAAAGCCACGAAAAAAAGAGAGAGTTCAAGGGCATTAAGCTGAGTCCAAATGAAAGGGTGTCTTAAAGGTAGAGTATGAAAAATTGGAGATTGGCATGCAGCTGACTCTGAAGTTTAAAAAAACGGCTTTTGTCCCTGGCTGGTGTAGCTCAGTGGATTGAGCACGGGCTACAAACCAAAGGGTCGCTGGTTCGATTCCCAGTCAGGGCACACTCCTGGGTTTCGGGCCAGGTTCCTGTAGGGGGCGTGTGAGAGGCAACCACACATTGATGTTTCTCTCCCTCTCTTTCTCCTTCCCTTCCCTTCTCTCTAAAAATAAATAAATAAAATCTTTAAAAAACAATTTTTTTTTTTAAGGCTCAGAGACAGGAAATGACCGCCATTGCCTAAGGTTTCTAACACTTGACAGCCTTTCAAATGTGGGACTCCACCTGGCTGGGAAAGCTGAGAGAGCAAGAGAGCATTTAAGTTCACAGTGAGAGGGAGGATTGGGGCTCTCCAAGGTGCTACTTCTCAACTAGATCGTAAAGCAGTTCAATGCTATTTTCACTCTCAGCGCGAACTAGAGAAATCAAACAAAACGTGTCCTTCTGCCCTTCCCCTTTTCGTTTGGGCTGGTAAAGCAGGATCGATGACGTCACCGTCGGGCAGACCAACTCGCCAGCACCAGGTTTTTATGTGCAATGTCTCCCTCATTACACCGTGAATCTCAACAGGGTTCCGCCACCCACGGCGACGGAAGAACCGGTTTTCCGAGTTTTTCCTGATACGGTTTGAGTTATTACCAACGGCGTGGGATCCCTACTCCCCTTTAAAAGGTCAAGAAAAAGGAATCCAGATCAATATTCGAGAACGTCGTTTTTATAAAAACGGGTTGGCATTACTTGTGCGTTTTTTTTTTTTTAAACAAGTTATTCTTTTAAAACTCTTGAGGAATAGAAAACCCTGATGTGGCCAAATGAGCCCGCGGGCATCAACCAAACAAGACACAAATCAGGGTCTTAGGGATTATTTCCCCATTGTTAATTGAGGAAAAACAGACCCTGTCCAGCTGCCGGAGGGACTAAACCAAGTACCTTTTCAAAGGGGCGTTTTCCGGAGTTAAGCGAGGAGCCCCGGTTCAGGGCTCTGCTGCAGGCTCTCGTACCTTTCGCACGTCGCTCCGCACTCTAGGGCTCACATGCTCTGTTCTGTAAACTAAAGAGAAAGTGCGTGTGAGGGCCGGAGGCGCTTGCAAGCTCCCCTCCGGCTGGCTCTCGGGTCTTGCCGTAGCAATGACTTCTCCCCTTCCTTCAGGCCACTTCCCTCGAGGAGAAACAGTCGTGAACCGATTCTTTGGGTATGACAATAAAGAGAGCAGACAGCCTTGCCTGCACGACAAGGGTTACTGAAGAGAGATTCTGAAGGGTTCGGGCACCCAAGCCCTGGAGGACCTGCACCGCCGGCCCCACCCACCCGTCCACCCAGCCCCCGCAACCCTCGCAGGGGGAACAAGATGGCGTAAACCACTGCGGCAGCTGACGGAGGCCGCACCCTATTGGCCGACTTCAATGAGGTTATCTTAGGGGCGGGGCCCGGCGGCGGCGCGGGGGCGGGGCTGTGCTGACGCACGCACGTCCAGGCGCTGCAGCCCAGAGCTGGGGAGACTGCGGGCTCGGTCTGCCGCGACTGCCTCGGCAGTGGCTCCGCGGGCGGCTGGAGGTGAGCGGGGCTGTAGGTACAGCGCGGCAGGAAACGGCCTCCGAGGGGCGCAGGAAATCCTTCTGGCAGCCCCCTCGCTTGTCAAAGGAGTTGGCAGGGATCTGAGGTCTCTGAAAGGAAATGTGGGTTCACCCCTCTTGGGACACCCCCTCTTTGGACACCCCTCTGTGGACAGAAGAATTGGAGATTCACTTCCCTTTAGAGGCTCTGATCCCTTCCCCCATTTAAGGGGTATGCGGAGGAACTGAAGGTTATTGGGATGTCCGAAGAATTTGGGGGGGGCTTCTTCAAGGAGGTCCCAACCTGAGGATTTTCCCCTTTTAGTCCCTACTTAAGGAGGTAGGTGTGTCTGGGCTCACCGGGTAGACAGGAAATGAAGCAGGTGAATCTAAATACCTGGTTAGGCGGTGAGGATTGGGTGACAGGTCGTGCGCGGAGACGCGTTGTTTGGATTCATCTCGTGCAGAATTACTGTTTTTTATTTCGTTTGGTGACAGCCCCCCACCCCCACCCCCATCCCCTAATCGCTTTGGCCTGTGGTTTTCTGTTTGGCTCCAGTCGGAGAGATGTTCTAGGGAGATTCGTAATCGTTAAAAAACAGGAGGGAGGCAACTGATTGTGGGCTGTCATTATTGGCAGCCTCTGAAACTATGCTGATCAGGCGTCATTTTATGTGTTTGGAGACTGTGGAATCTATCCCATCATTGAGGGGCGATGTGTGTTGGGGACTGGTAACAGCTGATTTGGATGATTCGGGTATAAACAGTCATGAAGTCAAGCTACATAATCTCTTGAGAAATCCTCGCTTATATCTGAGTGTGTTCTGTTGCCTTGAACATCAAATGCACAAAGGTTTTGCCATTCAGATTTCTCAAAATGTCTCCCAGCCTTCCCGAGGAGTAATTCTCCCTTTGATGCCAGCTTCACCTATCATTACGGATGCACTCATGCTACTAAAAATACTGCACGTTTTGCTGAGTTTAGAGGGTACAGTCCGTGCCTCACAATAGCTGACTGAGAATAAATAATTGCAGTTTCAGGACCACTGATAGCGCAAATTGTCTTTCTTACCTGGCAGCGGCGATCAGACAGCCCTGAAATGAAACCTTTATTGGCTCACGTATGAGAATCTTTAACAGATGGGACAATGTCATTAATCTCAAAGGTGGGGATAAGAAACAGAAAGCTTCAGAGGTCGAAAGCTTGTTCTCGGTGGCTTGATAAAACTGCTTTGTCATTACCAGTGTATTCCTGTTGTGCTTGACTTGAAATTGAGCATAATATGCAAACTGGTTCCTTTTTATTTGTTTTTCTGAGATAATGAGTATGTATTTAAATTCTTTAGAGAGAAAATGGCGCTTTCTGGGGAATTTGGAAGGTTAAACTCTTTAAGGTAGCGATAGGTTCAGGGTAATGCTGGGGACTTGGGCTGTTAGGAATGGACAGCAGAGGACAGAAAGGGAGCAATTCTGTTTCCTGACGCAAGTGGAAGACAACGCAGAGCAGTGCAAGTATCACTGCTTCGTAACGCTGTGTCCAGGGTATTACAAAGCTGTTTGGGATTCCCAGTTCCTGTTTTTAATCTGGACACATTCTTATGTATTGAGAAGTCCCCAAATATTGTCATTTGATCCTGAGGTTGACTGCAGAGGAAGTGACTTTTCATCAGGTCCTCTGCGGGAGAGGATTCGGTAACAGCCTCAGCAATCTCTCCTTTCCGTCTTTCTAAGCAGGATGTCAAAAACAGTTGTTAAAGACCTGTCAGCATGAGCGGGAATACATGACATGCGAAAGGGAAGACACTTCCTGGGCTGTTGTTTGCTCTTAGCCCTCTCAGTACTTTCCAAGGTCATGTAATTTTTCTCTTTTTGCCTTAGGTTGGACAGAAATCCAGGTACTCAGTTGCTGTACTGTCTGGCGCCATGGGGGAACTTTTCCGGAGTGAGGAGATGACGCTGGCTCAGCTTTTTCTACAGTCAGAAGCTGCTTATTGCTGCGTCAGTGAACTAGGAGAACTCGGGAAGGTTCAGTTTCGTGATGTAAGTAGCTGTGGGTGGCTCCTGGATTACCACGGAACTGTATTTTTCTTGTTGTGGCCAATTGCCTTATGCTGAGTGCTTTGCTTTTTATTTGCAGAAATAACATTATAGCACAGCTTACTATTGGTACAGTTTTTATAGTCGTCTTTCTGGAGGTGAGAATGTCCTGTGCCGATCCTTTTGTGTTTTTACTATTTCCCTCTTTGAGAATAATCCTGAGTATTCTTAAGGTAATTGCTTGGGCTGCAGGTGAAGGACACCCAACTAACCTGTTCAAAGCTTGCACGTTGTTTCTGGGGTCCTTAACACCCATAGCAGGGTATTGAGATTTCTTCATAGCTCTTCCATGCACGCCGACGTATTTATTACAAGATCTGAAACAGGCAGTCGCAGATGTATATAGTACAGAAGTAAACATGTACTGAATACCTGTGATTCTGAAGCGTTGTGCTGGGAAGTTGGAGAAGACATCAAGAGGAAATGGACAGTCTGAGAGTACAAAAAAGTGCGCCCTGTGGGGCTTACAACCTGATAGACGCTGCTGAAAGGAGGGGGAGGAAACCATTCTCCATTACACGGTTTCGCAGCTCATGTACCTCTCATTGACAGCATTCATTATAGCCGTGCTTCTCCATGCATCCAAGTGAGTGGTTGATTCGAGTCTCCCTCCCCTACTATGATCTAAGTTCCATGCAGACAGAGACATTCAATATCTTATCCTTAGTGCCCACGTAGAAGATACTCAATCGGTATTTGCTGGAAGGAATGGATGGGTGGAAGAGGAGTGCTCAAGGGTGAAGGGTTTTCAGGAACAACGATGAAGGGCACATGGACAAAACCAAGACGGGGTGGAATCAGGGGAGGGAGGTGGGGATGGCTGGGGTGGTGGGGGCTTGAACAACAGTAACGTTTAGAAAAAAGAGAAAAAGAAAGAGGAGGGGTCAGAAAAGTGTGAGATTCATCGACACTGGCTTCCTGGAGCTGGCAGGCTTTCAGGAAGCTCTCAGTCTGAGCTGAAACTGCACAAATAGAATCCAGTGACATAGTCTTGTTCCTCCTTCTCCTTGAGCCTTTTTATACCATCTCTTTCGGAGTGTTCTACTTGACCCGATCCCTTCTCTCACCTTCCTGAGACCTTCTCGATTTCTTCCACCGGCCCCGCCTTCTTCTCCTCCACCCCTCCCCTTGGAGTCAGTGTTCCCTAAGCGCTCTCCTCCACACCCACATCTTCATTTATCTTTGTTGGGGGGCTGGGGGAGGGCAGGTGATCTCGTCTACTCTCAAATTTTCCATCTTTATTCAGTGAGTCCCAGATCTATATTTCTGGCCCTGACCTCCCAAACACCTTCTCTGATTTTATACTCTCCAGGGTTGTTGTCATCCCTGCTTTTCAAGCTAGAACAGCTAAGTCCCAGCACCTTACCTTTTCACCAGCCATTTCTTCCTCCTGCCTTCCTGAAGTTGAGCCTACCTACTGATATTCTTCCAGTTTTCTAGACTTGAAACCTAAGTCATATCTAAGTCACCCTTAGTTTGCAATCCTTCATCTGATCCTGTAGTGTCTCCCGTTCTAACACCCTTTTTGTCCACTCAGCATTCTTAACTTTTACTTACGATGTATTTCAATCATAAAAAAAAAATTATAGGGAATGATATAACGAGTAACTATATTTGTACTATCTACTTAAGAGATAAACATTCCACATATGGTTGGAGGCCCCTGCCATTCATCTCTCCCCGCTCCTCCACAGAGGTAACTTTCTACGGTGACTTTTGCTTTTCTCATTCCCATATGCTTGTATTTTTTACTTTTGCTATGTATGTATGTATCACTAAATAATATATAGTATAATTTTGTATGTATCCTTCAGCAGATACTTTTTAAACTTACCATTTGTGAGATTTGACCATATTGATACTTGTAGCTAGTTCTTTCATTTAAATTGCTATATAGTTATTGTAAGAATATACAATTTATCATTTTTCCCTTCTGATGAACATTTAGATTGATTGAAGTTCTTTGCTATTACAATGTTGCAATGAAAATTCTTGTCTAAGTCTCCTGGTGAAACTGTGATAGTTTCTCCAGGGTAGTGGTTTGCAAACATTTTGGTCTAAAGACTTCTTTAAACTCATTAAAAAAAAAAAAGCCCTGGCTGGTGTGGCTCAGTGGATTGAGTGCCAGCCTGTGAACCAAAGGGTCGCTGGTTCAATTCCCAGTCAGGGCACATGCCAGGTCCCCAGTGGGAGGTATGTTAGAGGCAACCACACATTGATGTTTCTCTCCCCATCTCTCTCCCTTCCTTCCTCTCTCTCTCTAAAAATAAATAAATAAAATCTTTTAATTAAAAAAAAAGAGAGAGAGACCCCTAAAGGGCTTCTGTGTGAGTTATGTCTATTCATAGTTACTGAATTAGAAATTAAAACTGAGAAATGTTTAAAATATTTATTAAATCATTTAAAAATTATAATAAAAACTCACTCTATGTTATCATAACATATTTGTAAAAAATAGCTATATTTGAAAAAACAGTGAGAAGAATGGTATTGCTTTTACATTTTTTAAAATTTTTATTTATTAATTTGAGTGTGAGAGAGAGAGAAGCATCGATTTGTTATTCTACTTATATGTGCATTCATTTGGTTGATTTTTGTATGTGCCCTGACTGGGGATCAAACCTGAAACCTTGGTGTATCAGGATGATGCTCTAACCAACTGAGCTACCCGGTCAGGGCTGTTTTTCCCTTTTTGAAAGTCTTTTAGTGTCTGAATTAATAGAAGAAAGCTGGAGTCTCATTGGCTTCTGCAGTCAGTCTGCTGTGAAAACATCATATGACTCTGGAATACTTCACCAGACACTCACGAGACCATGAGAATGAAAAAGGCAAATGAGGTCTTAGTGTGACTGTGAAAATGGCAGGGCGCACACCGACCTGCCGCCACTCCGGGGATGTCACTGGGGTGGGCATTGCTGAGTGCGCTGCACGTCTCTGACTGTTAGGTGTGGTCATGGTGCACTTCACAGCGCGTGCGTCTCTTCACGCTCCTGCGGCGTCTCTCCACAGTTGTGTCAGCACTTCTGTGTTCAGACTTGAAGAAATTTACCAACCCAGGGGGTGGTAAGTGGTATCTTACCGTTTTATTTTGCATTTTCTAGATTAGTACATTTGATATCTTTTTATCTGTGTATTGGACATAATAGGTTTCATTTTCCATGAGTGTCTGTCTATAGCATCTGCCTGTTTGCTATGGAGTTTGCTTGTCTTTTGCTTGTTAACTTATAGGATTTGAAAAAGTTCTCCATACCTTGTGGAAGTGAACCTTTTTCTCTCCTTTACTGATAAGTGCTAGGCTCTTGCTTGTCTTTTCCTTTTATTTGTAGTATATTTTGTCATACATAAAGTTTCATTTTCTTTTTTGTAGATTGGTATATTTTTTCCTAAATATTTTACTTTGCAAAATTTCCAGCCTGACGACTCTTACGGAGATTCACCAGTTGTTGACATTTTGTCACATTTGCTATCATCTTTTTTACTGCACTGTTAGACAGCCAGCTGTTTCTTCCTTTCAAATCCTTACCCTTTCCTTTCTTTCCCCTCATTTCACCGTGCACATTGCGACCTTCAGTAACAAGCCGAAGAACAGCGAGCTCGTGCTGGTTAGGATTGTGTGTAGCTGTGTGTAACTGAAAACCCGAATGACAGGGGTGTACTTTTCTCATGTAACATGGCACCCAGCACCACACTGTCATCAGTGTCCTAAGATCTTTCTGCCTCTCTGTCCTTCTGACCATCCTTGGACATTTGACTTTTGTACTCTAGATAACCACCACAGCTCCAGGAGTTTCACTGAAGGAAGTGCAAGGAGGAAGGGGAGGTACCTATATCAGGAGAAAACAAACTTTCCCAGAAATCCTCCTTCCTGGTTCGTTATTAACACCAAGATTATGGCATATACTAGCTGCAAAGGATTCTGGGAAATACGGTTTTTCAATTGAGCGGTTGCTACACTGAACAAAATTGGGATTTTTGTTACTAAAAAAATAGGGCAAAATGTTACGTCCTATATCTGTCACGTGGTACTCTTGTCTTGCTCCTGACTTTAAAGGGGATTTTTTAAAAAATGTCTTATTTATTTATTTTTAGAGAGAGGGGACAGGAAGGAGAAAGAGTGGGAGAGAAACATCAGTGTGTAGTTGCTTCTCATGTGTCCCCTACTGGGGACCTGGCCTGCAACCCAGGCTGTGCCCTGACTGGGAATACAACTGGTGACCCTTTGCTTCATAGGCCCATGCTCAATCCACTGAGCTACACCAGCCAGGGCTAAAGGGGATTTTTTTTTTATGTTTCACAGTTTAAGCTATTTACTCTTACTTTTTTTTTTTAAATTCTGTTTATTCAATTATGCAGATTCCTTTCAATTTGTGATTTTCCGAAGTTATTGTTACAAATGATTGTAGAATTTCATTGAATGCCTTTTCATCTATTGAGGTTATCATATTTTTTCTCCTTAATCTAGTAATCTGGTGGGTTACACATCCAGATTGTTTTTCTACTATTTTTAATAGCTCTACTGAGATATGATTCACATACCATATAATTTGTCCTTTTAAAATGTACGGTTCAATCATTTTTAGTATATTCACAGAATGTTACTATATTCATGCACCACCACGATCAATGTTAGAACATTTTCATTACTTTGAGAAACCCTGTACTCATTAACAATCACTCCCCACGACCCCTGGCAACCACTAACATACTTCCCGTTTCTGAGGATTTGCCTATTTGGACATTCCCTGTAAATGGAATCATGCAAAGTGTCTTCTCTGATTGCTTCTTTCACCAGCATAATGTTTTCAAGGTTCATCTGTGTTGTAACATGTACTTGTACTTTTCTGTCTTTGTGCACCTTTTTTTAAAATATGAAAAGAT
The DNA here is from genome assembly GCA_004027735.1 of Carollia perspicillata. Classification (NCBI taxonomy): domain Eukaryota; kingdom Metazoa; phylum Chordata; class Mammalia; order Chiroptera; family Phyllostomidae; genus Carollia; species Carollia perspicillata. The sequence goes on from PVKM010024467.1 coordinate 18,329, forward strand.
GCAACATACCAAAATGGTTGGTTTCAATATAAGAAGTAGTTGGTATCTTCTCTCCTCTCTGCAGAAGATACTACTCTGGGTGTAGAGACACGATCGAGAAGACATGTTTCCTCACTCAACTTGCTCAAAATCTTTCCTGTCCCCTCATCTGTTCCTGCTCTTTGACATGCTCTGTCCTACTCAGTCCCTTACTGTCTGACACGAGCATAATGACAATTAACGTTTTTTTCAGTAGGTGTCATTTTGAGCATTTTGCATTATTATGCAGGCATTTCTCGTGACAGCCCTGCAAAGCAGAGCCTACTTTTAATTCATTAGTGGAGACTGCCATTCTCCTTGTACAGATTAGGGACCTGTGGCGTAGGTGGAGACAGCTACCACAAGGACACAGAGATTAGCACCCGGGGTTGTCCGACTCCACTGCCCGTGTTCTTTTTAATTGAGATATACCAAAAATGTCACCCTTCTGCAGGGCACAGTTCGGTGGTTTTTCGTGTATTTCCAAGGCTGTGCAACCGTCATCACTGTCCAGTTGCAGGGCATTTCACCGCCCCCAGAAGATGCCCTGTACCCATTAGCAGTCGCCCCTCTGCCCCCCGGCCCTCGGCAACCACTTAATCTACCTTTCTCTGTGGATTTTCTGATTCTGGACATGATGCCGGGTAGGGCCAAAGGAGGCTTACAGTTGTGAGCATGAGAAACAGAGTTTATTCTTGTGTTATTATTTACTATTGTATTATTTGCCATACGAATAGCTGTAAACGTAGTTTGCCGCACCCTGTGTATAAATGGACTCTTGTGACCGGCTTCTTTTACTGAGCACAGTGTTTTCAGGGCTCATTCGTGTTACAGCATGTGTTAGTATGTCCTTCCCTTTTATCTCTCGGTGCCCTTGGTATGTATATACCGCCTGTTCATGCAGCAGCTGATGAACATACTTGGGGCGTTTCCGGTTTTTTTCGGGTGTGGGTAATGCTGCTGTAAATATTTGCGAGCAAGTATTTGTTTGAGTACCTGTGTTCACTGCTTTGGGATGTATGAGTATCCCTAGGAGTGGAATCGCTGGGTCATGTGGCAGTTCCGTGTTTAACTTTTCGAGGAACCCCCAGACGGCTTTCCATGGCAACCACGCCGTTCTGCATTCTCACCAGCAATGCATGAGGGTTCCCGTTTCTTCACCTCCTCACTAGCACTTGTTATTTTCCATTAAAGAAAAATTACAGGCATCCCAGGGGGTATGAAACAGTATCTCACTGTGGTTTGGATTTGCATTTCCCTTACGGCTAATGATGGCGAGCATTTTTTTCAAATGCTCATCAGTCATTTGTATGGCTTTTTAAGGGATAAACGTAACTGGTCATGAGGCATAGTTCAAAAAAAAATTAGGGTTCAGTTTTCTAATATTTTATTAGGATTTTAAAATTATTTATAAGTGATATAGGCCTATAAAGGCCCTTTCTCAAACTATTCTTATCTTATTTTGGTACCAGGGATATACGAGCCAATCTCAGGTATTAGTTAAGGAGTGTTCCTTCATTTTTCTCTTCTTTGGATTAATTTTTCTAAGATTGGGCTTATCTAGTCTTTGAATGATTAGTAGAACCTATCTTGAAACCTTGTAGGCCTGGCGTTTTCAGGTTATAGGTTAATTTTGTCTTTTTTAAAGTTAGTTTTAGTAGTTATGTTTTTCTAGAAAATAGTTTATTTATGATGTAAATTTTCTGAGACATTATTGGCACAAAGCTGATTTCAGTATTTTATTTTTAAAATCTTTTCTATCTGTAGCTGCCTTTTTAAATTCTTATAGTTATTTCTACCTTCTCTCAGTCTCATAAACATTTTGGCCATTTTGTCTTTTCAAATAACCAGCTGTTAGGAAAAAATAATAATAAAGTAAAATATTAAGAAAAAAATAGCCAGCTTTTGATCTGGGGCATCTTCTCTAGGGCTTTGTTTTGTTCTGGGACTTTCCCTCATTTCTGCTTTTTTGTAGTTTTCTACTTCCTGTTATCTTTTTCTAACATCTTGAATTTGAACATTTAGTACATTAATTTTTAGTCTTTCCTGTTATATGCAATTAAGGCTATAATTTTCCCTACCACTTTAGCTACAAAGTTTGACCTTAAGCATTTTCATTATCATTTCATAAATTATTTAAGTTGCTTCATA
>PVKM010024468.1:0-20505 GCA_004027735.1 Carollia perspicillata
TATGCGTTTGTGCATCAGAAAAGGAATCTAAAGTATATCTGCATATGTTATAACTCACTCAGACATCAACATGCCCAGGAAATAAAACTAGGGAGGTATTTTCCCTGCTAAATATTCACGGTGTGGTGTTCATGCCCACAGTGTGGTCTGTTCGTGGGGGCGGGTGCAAACAGAGCAGGCTGATGCAAGGTAACGCCAGAGCCTCCTGTGAAGCAGTGAGCACATCGAGCCCGCAGCCTCATTGGAGAAAAGGGAATATCTTTTCCCTGACAATATAATGAAATTCAAATAACATGGGAATTTGTTTTTTTTATGAAAAGGAATATTTTTAAGTATTTGTCATCCTCAAGAACAAAATGAACCTTTGTGTTTCTGAGTGCACTTGCAACTTCTCTTTGTAAGGCCTGAAAGGACAGTATGTGGACCTGTGAACTGATAAATTGGATGAGAGAGAAAAAAGGGATTATCAGTTTGCCAATTTGCCGAGAGAAGCAGGCCACAGTCACATGGTAACACCACCGAGGAGGTGGTGGAGATGGGCTTTTCCCGATGCACAGAATTCCAGGATGGCTCACACACACCTGAGTTCAGTTAGTAGGACATCAGTAAACCAGGCTTGCCTCTGGTTTTCTAACAATCTGTCTCTCATTAGCTTCCCAAATAAAAGCCAAAACCAACAGACAAAAACAGTACAGCAACAAATAAAACAAAATACACTTTTATATACATTTTAAAAAAATGTTTTGTGCTAAAAATACATTAGATGTCTCCTGTGCACCGACCCAGAAAAGTACTGTCGAGATGATGGCAAGACTCAGTTTAGTCCTGGACCAAAGAGCTTTGACACGGTGGCTGATCTTTGGTTCTTTGCATCTATAAAAGCACATCATTGCTGAAGACAGTTTGAGAAGACAAAGAAGAGCACTTATTACATATCTATTTATACACTTCTGTTGCCAAGTCCAATGATCTATTTGCATTTAAATTCCCTGCTGCCAGGTAGTTGGTCTGCATCTGTTAATAGGACAGCTTATTGAAATATTATTACTTCATTGCAATGTCTACTGGATTCCTACTATCTGCTATGCACTGTGAGGCACTGCAAATTCAAGAACAAGTAAGACAGACTGTCTTCAGAAAGCTGGCAGACTCACAGGGAAAGCAGCCTATATGGCCCATGAACAAAAGTACACTGTGCACACACGAAGCTGTGCATGGAAGTGCCATGCAGACGTGGAGAGGGGCAGGAGTGTTCAGCAGGCAGGGAACGTGGGTCGTAAGGGAAGACTCCAGAGAGGTGCAGGATGTTTCCCTACAAGGGGACAGGGGAGGAACGGCATCCTTTTCAAAGAGCCAAAGAGCAGGAGAGCACCTGGCCTGCTGTGGCCCTGAGAATCCCTGCACAGAGAGCAACAGAGACAGGGCCAGAGGGGAGGAGGGAAGGAGAGAGAGGGAAAGAGGATGTGTGAATGTATACTGAGGAAGCTGGAAAAAGTCAAAAAAAACATGTGACAGCCACACTGAGAAAGGTCTTGCAACCATCTGACTCAGTGTTCCCCTCAAATTCATATGTTGAAATCCTCACCCCCAAAAGTTTTATACTAGGAGATGGGGTCTTTGGGAGGGGTTTAAGCCATGAGGTTGGAGCCCTCATAAATGAGATTACTGATTTATAAGAGAGCCTCCAGAGAGCTCCTAGCCCCCTTTAACAACAGGGGGAGGACCTGGCTATGAACCAGGATGAGTATTCTCACCAGAAGGGGACTATGCTGGTGTCTTAATCTTGGACTTCCCAGCCTCCAGAAGTGTGAGCAACACACTTCTGTTGTGTATAAGCTGTCCAGTTGGCAACAGTTTGTTATAACAGCCTGCACAAATTGAGACAGATCTGGAATACCATCTAAAGAGTTTTAGATCCAATCTTTGGTGATGGAAAGCACAGAAGGATTTTAGCTGTAGAATAACAGAATCTAATCTGTGTTTTACCAAGATCACTCTGTAAAGCTAGAGGCCGAGAATCAGCAATATTCCAGGATTCCACCTACTTGAGTGGTGGCCACAGTAGAAAGGGAAAGAAGGCATTGAGGAGGTACTTAGTAACCAGCTGAGACTGGGGACAGGGAGGCACTGGGGTCAAAAATGGCCACATTTCTTACTTAAAGAAGGACGTTTGGCCATGAGAACCCAGCCTCGCCCAATTGCCATCCACAAAAAAACACATCAAAAGAAATAGAGTAGGTATTGAGAAAATTAATGCCTGCTTATGTAAGGAAACATAGGAAGAGAGTTCTATAATGCACCCCTCTTTTAGAACTTCCATTCACGCACACAGGTCTCTATTAGCACCGACTATGGTGCCCGACATGGTGCTGGACACTCGACTGGGGACAGCATAGCAAACAAGACAACACGTCAGCTCTTTTGGGGATGATGGGGGGGGGTGCTGCAGTAACAACTATATAACACGAGAGAGCTAGCCCAGCAGTGACTGAAAGCAAAGCAAAGTGATGGCACGGGACAGCATTCTATTCTAGAGAGACGGTCAGGAAAGGCCTCTCTGATTGGTGATATTTAAGTAGAGATCTCAAGCAAGTGAGGACGCAAACCCCACTGCAGGGGGACCCCTTCAGTTCGTATCTCACCAACTGCAGCAACAGTCACTGCACGCCTCAGAATCTGCGTCCACATCCTAAAAGAGCTCTGCCATGAAACCTGCCCCTAAGAATTAGACCTGGGTCTTTCACAGAATGTTCAGATGTGTTCTCAAAATTTTCTGTACAGAGGCAGTCACGTCCCTCCCTCAAATTCATGGCTATTGGATTCCTGCACAAAGTGCACGCTACCTCCAGGGGCTTCATGGCTCCTGAGCTAACAGTCAAGATAGCATCGTCATTGTGAGGGCCAACAGAGTGACTTTACCATTCTCTCTACCCACCCGACCACAGGGGCGCTGAGTCTCATTTCACTTGGGACCTCCAGGGTCTAGCACTGAGCATGGCACAAAGTGAGGCGTCAATAGACACTTACGCAAATGAATGAAAGTCCTGATTTCGAATTACACCTGAGGGAATAATATACTTAAATTTGTCAGAAAATCCCATAATGTGTGTATCCTCTTCGCAGAATTAAAACCACACGTTTGCAACTCTGCCCTTAAAAAGTCACCAAATTCTCTTTTCGAGTAAATTTAAATCAGAAAACAGAAGTGAGTTTTTTCAAATTCTTCATCTGCCTTAAAACATTCCCGCCTATATTTAATATAAAGAATATGAACATTTTGGAATTAGTGGTGATTGAATCACATTGTGAGTATACTAAAAATCACTGAATTGTATACTCTAAAAGAGTGTACAATTTATCAAATTGAATCATAGCTCAATAAAGCCATTACTTTTTATAAAAGAATCCAGACTCTCAATAAAAGATCAATGAGCATCTGAGTCTCATCAGCAAAAACAGATTTGCAATGCTACTAATTTTTGCTTTAATTACAAAAGCCATTATTGGTTTGGATAAAGAATGATGTTAATATCTCTGTATAATCTAGACAAAAAGGTACCAATGAGCCCTGGCTGGTGTGGCTCAGTGCATTGAGTGCCAGTCTGCAAACCAAAGGGTTGTGGGTCTGATTCCCAGTTAGGGCCCACGCCTGGGTTGTGGACCAGGTCCCCGGTTATGGGCCAGGTCCCCAGTTGGGACCATGTGAGAGGCAACAACACGTCGATGTTTCTCCTTCTCTTTCTCCCTCCTTTCCCTTCTCTCTAAAAATAGATAAATCAAATCTTTTTTAAAAAGGTACAAATGAGAAAAATGTGTGCTATTAAAAATTATAAAATGGACAGCTTACCATTAGTTATTAAAGCAAATTTTAAATTCTGTTCACTTGATGAGTTCACAATGGCTGATGAGCTCACAGCTCTTTAGTTACTTAATGAAAGCATCAAAAATACAGTCTTAGCTATCTATGATAAACAGAGAGAGAAAACAAAGCAGAAAAAAAATAGTTAAAAAGCACAATTAATACCAGGTCATTTTAGCTACCAATCATAGCATCAGGGCACCATCTGCCAGAATGTCAGAAATGAAGAAACACTGACTTGTTTTCACTTTCTTTCCTTAGGTGACAACTAAATAACAGTATACGATGGCTTTGTGAAGTAGCAGTGTGGTTGGGCTGAACTACAACCCCCAGAATTCCCTCTTGCCTGTTTCCTGTTAGGGTTGACTGCCAGAAACATTCCCTCCTGAGAACTGGAGCAAAGGGAGGCAGCAGACTTCCTGCAGCCTACACACTCCTATTTCCAGTTATTCAATCAAATACTAACCTATTGCTATTGTGAAGGGAATCTGCAGGCAATTAAGATATCTAATCAGTTCACTTTTATTAGTCAAAAGAGAAATTATATTGAGTGGAACTTATGCAATTAGTTAAAAGCCTTTAAAACAGGGCTTAGGCCCTCTCTGAGTTCAGAAACTCCAAGCTTTAGTCCTGCCCTTGGGGTTCCAGCCTGCCCATGATATGAATTTCTTGACTGCTTGCCTTATGGATTTCAAGCATCCTTAGCCAGTCCCACAATTGTGTTAAGCCAATTCCTTAACAGAGTAATCCCTTAATCAATGTAAACCACTGGCTCTGCCTCTATGGTAAACCCTGGCTGAGTCCTGTTACAGTTATTACTGTTGAGAAGACACAGGGAAAGACCTCTGAGCATGGAACATCCGGAAAGACACTAAAGAATCTCACTCGTATATGAGCTCTCTTCCAGTCTCTTGCAATCATGACCAGGAAAACAGAAGACTGTGGGTTAATTGACTTTTTAAAGACTGAGATCTATACTACTGCAGAACATGGAGCAAATTAAAAATGCCTGCAGCTAGGTATGACTACCTACAATACCTAAGCTCTGGCCCATGAGACGTAAGTAGAAGAGTTAGAATTCTGAGACAGATCCTTTAAAGGAAGCTGGCACTCCTTTCCTCCCTCTTCGTCCTCTGCCTGTAAGGTGAGGATGCCGCCCGGAAAGCTGCAGCGGCCCTCCTGGACACGGAGATGTCCTGGAGATGGCAGACTACAGAGCTGGCGAGTGCCTGGTGATTCCTGCAGCTGCAGTGCCCGCTTGCAGCTGCCCACGTCCAGACGGCTCGTCCATGACAGCTGTGTGATCCTGGTAGCTAAACACAATGCCCGACTGATGAAAAGGACTGCTTTCTCCAGTTTTCCTAGTCCCTCAGCGGTAGATGAACACATCCGACTTGCTACATTAGAAGGAATGGCTCTATTTCATTTCACCGCTCGGTGGGTGGGGACACATTTAAGTGTTTAAGAGGATTAGAGCAGACAGTCGCAGTAAAAGCCCATCTTTATTTCTGCGTGCTTCTATTCATCGGCAAAAGACTCTGAGAAAAGTTTTTAGTCTGAGATAAATGCCTTCACAAAGCCACTAACTTTAATTCCCATGGAATAGAATTTCATATGGCAAGGCTGTGGTTGCATCCAAATCCACTTATTCGGCAGATTTGTGCCGTAGAAAATTTGCTCCACTATCTCTTTAGATAGACTCTGTCTTTGGAGTCATCTAATTCCTCCCAAACCAACAATTCTCGAGCATGTCTGGGGTATATTTTTTTGCTGAATGCAAACCACACAGTCATTTCAAAGCCCGTAATTCAGTTCAGTAGCACTGGGCTTTCTGGGTGTGTGTGAACACAACCAGCAAGGATGGCACACATTTGTGTGGTAACCTTGCCCTTGAGCTCCACTGTGTCACTATATCATTCATGGTGAAAAGCTGCCTGACACACCCAGCAGCTGACAACCCTGAGAGAAAATAATATCAGGCCCAAGGCCAACGGGGAAATGAAGTGAAAACACAGCAAGAGATATCAAACAGGAAGAAGTTGATGGTTTCCATACCTTTAGCTTGTGGTAAATTTTTTTACTTCTTAAACTAACTATAAAAGCCTGGATCAAAGTAATACCATAGCACAAAAGTGAGAGATATCTTTATTACCCTGGGTCATTTATGACACTGCAGTAACTTTGACTCCTTTTTATACAGGGAGGAAGGAAGGTGAAGTTAACATAATCATAACTCTGAATAGTTAAACTCAGGAAACTGTAAGTGTGAACACTATGGGCCAAACCGTTTCCAGCATGAGCTACTATTGTGCCTCAGCTCCTTTGTTCCTGCTGTTTCCTTCCTTTCAGAGTCCCCTGGACAATCCTCTCCATCCAGTTCTTGGGACCCTCAACCCGCCACCGTCCCTTCAACACTGGTGTCCCTTGGGGTTCCAAGCTCTAGCGAGTCCACTGCTTGACTGTCACTCTGTGCCCTCATGGGGAGGGGTTCTCATAGACATTCATGGTTCCACCAAATTTATGACTCTCAATCCAACCATTCCTTTCCCCTCTGTCCTGAATACCCAGAACCCATTGAACACATGTCTTATCAAGTTCAAAACTGAACATGATTGAACTTCTCTGCCTCACATCTCAATTCCATTCTCTTTCCAGCCACACATGTGCTACCCTTCCTATTCCATACTTCACTTACGGGCTGCACCATAGACCCAGAGGTCATGTTCACTATTCCTTCTATTCCACCTTATTTTTATACTAAGAGTAGTGGGGTCTAGATGACCCCCAAATGAAATCATGCACTCTGGGAATGCAGATGGACCAGAGACTCCTGGGTTTTGAGCATTCACCTGCACCAGCTGATCTGCAGAGAACAAGAGAGGCTTCAGACGGAGAGGCCACTGCGATTTCCAGGGGCCAAGCCAGGAGAGGGAGGAGAGGTTATTGCCCTGCCCGGCTCCGGACCAGCTGAGACTGCTGCCGTCAGCAGCTACTAGAAGAAATGTCGCTGGCTGTCTTCCTCCTTGCCCCTGAGTCACAGGAAAACAGACTCAGCAACTTCAGGCTCCTGGAGACAAACTTCTGTGGGGCATTCAGCTGGTTCCAACTTCCTTCTGAAGCTCCATCCCCCAGATTTGCAAACTTAGAAGAACAAGGCCTGGCAAGTGTCTTCCTTGGCACGAGTCCTGTTCTCCAGTAAGGCACCTGCAGCTACGGCAAGTGGGACCTCGCCTTCAAATCCCTTTGGCCTATGGTCAGCACCAAGGAAGCCAAAGCAAAAGACAGCAAAGGGGGTGGGGCTCTGCAAACACTTCTTCAAGGGCTCCAAAAGTACCTGGAGGAGACTATTAAAAATATTTATTTGTTTGTTTGTTTGTTTGTTTATTGAGAGAGGGGAAGGGAGGTAGAAGGAGACAGAGAAACATCAATGTGAGAGAAACATCTATCAGTTCCTTCTCATACACACCCCAGCCGGGGACTGAAACCACAATCCAGGCACGTGCCCTGACCAGGAATAGACCTGGTGAACTTTTTGCTTTGTGGGGACAATTCTCAACCAACTGAACCACACTGGTCAGAGTGAGACTTTCATTAAAGGTCCTACATATCCCCGTTTGAACACAAGCCAGCGAAATGCACATCATCTCTATTAACCTGACTTCATTTAAACTCTCAGCAGGGCAGAGGCTGCACGCACTTCCTAAGTCTGTCTCCTAATTTTCACCCCTAATGGCTCGAGTACCTTTTTCCTGCCTCCAGACCACACATTTCTACAGATTGCTTCCAGTGATCTTCAAGAAATATAACTCCGGTAGTGTGTTGGGCTGGCTCATCCGAGCTCCTAAGCACTGATTGGTAAATTTGGGGGAAATTTTATGAATCAGTTGTTAAATACAGAAGTCATTTCAAATTAATTCATATAAACTTACAATGAAGTAAATTATATCAAACTCACAGGTAATAAATACTCAAAATTAGTCACTTATTACTCCAGTACGTTTTAGTAACATCTATGCTCTTGAGGTGACTTACATCTATTTTACCTGTAAGAGGAAATACTGTATAATGTCATGCTACTGCACCTGTCTTCCCAATTTTCTGTAACTTGAAATCAGCCATAATGAGAATACTTTCACAGAGAAATTGAGAAACCCTACGAATTATAGCTTGATTTTTGATTTGTTGATTGTCTAGGCCTACGAAGCTGATAGAGAAAATCTTAATAAAATTTGCAGTGCCTAGAGTGGTTAGAATGCAAATTAAACGAAATGTTGAGGAAATACTCTTCTAGTGCTATCCAACGCAGCCATAAGATGCTTAATAACAAGTGAAGTTCTGAAACGTGCCTTCACTGTTCCACTTTCACCTTACTCCATACTGTAACAGGAGAACACCTACCATCTTCTTTCATCAATTATAACAATAGGTTGGCTATGGATATAAGGGTTCAGTGAAAACCAACAGAAACCCGTCAGAATTGATGGGCTACATGGACTTTACCACAGAGCGTAGTAGGCTTTATTATTATTTGTAAACTGTGTGCTATATACATCCTTTATATCAGTAAAATTTATAATAGACATATGTATACATGTATAGTTGGTGTCCTCACTTAATGTCACTGGCAATTTCTTGGAAACTGCAAGTTTAAGTGAAACAATACATAACGAATTCAATTTTACCAGAGGCTAAATGATACAAACAAGAGTTAAGTAAGTTCCTACGTCATATTTTTAGTCACAAAAACATCACCAAACTTCTAAATGAAGACCTAAACACTCCTAATACTAAACACTGAAATAAATGTGAGCTCTACATAATTTAAGAAAGATTAATACAAACAAGAAAATTATTTTCTACACCACTTATTCTAGTTCAGGGTCAAGGGTGGCCCAGAGCCTCTCCTGGCAGCTCAAGGTGGGACCCACCCTGGACAGGCTGCCCTTGCACTGAAGGACCACTCACACACACACTCACACTCACTCAGACTGTAGCGATGTACAATTCGCCCCACGCAGGCATCTCATTGAGATGCGGGAGAAAACTAGAGTACCAGCAGAAAATCCACACAGACATGGGGAGAACATGAAAACGCCACATAAGACAGTGGCCCGGCTGGGAATCTTTTTTTTTTTTCTCATCAACATTATAACAAAACGACGTTAAATGAAATGACATTATTCAAAGACTTGCTGAGTATGTATGTGTACACATTTATTTTTCTGGAGAGCTGGTTGTTAAACATTTACCAGCACACCACTGCGTAAATCGGGTTAGGTGGTTCCTTTGTTAAAAATTCCTTAACAGCTCCCTGTCCCGGCCACCTTCTGTGCACCGCTTGAAACCCTCTCAAACTCACCTTGCTTGCCGGCCATTGTGGTGGTAGCCAGTTCCGTGAAGATTCCAGTTTGCTTCCCAACAGTGCAACCTAACAGGGCTTCCTTCTCTAGTCCAGGCTCCTCTGATGCTGCTTCACGTGGTATCATGGGAGCCTGCCCGGCAGTCAGACATGCGCAGTCTAAAAGGCGGGGCTGCCTTGATTTGATGGCAGGCACAACGCATGGATAGAATCTTCTCCCCTTTGTCTCCAGGGAAACTGTGCTGAGATGCATTTCATGAGACTCATCCTAAGAAGATCTTCAGAATCCAGCAACCAGATGCCTATGGCAATGACCAACTCCATGATGCCTCCTTCCCAATGTGACTCTCTCCGGTCCTTCCCTCCTGCTCCCCAGATGGCTTTCCCTGGCACGAGACCTTCCTGTAGCATAGAGCCCAAGATCCTTACCTTAGCAAAAATGGCCCTTTGAAGCCGGCCTCCATCCCCTCCCCTGCTTCACACCCCTTCCTGTCTCAAGTGCCTTGTTCACGCTGTTCCCTTTGCTCGGAATTCTCCCCGAATGGGTGTGCGGAGAGTTATAAACATCTGTACTTTACTACTGCCTCAACTTTACAAATTGAGGAAACTGTGGCCCAGGGTAGAAAGATCTGGCCCAAAGTTTTCAGTGACTAATTTAAGACAGAGCTGAACACACTCTCCTAGTTTTTATGGGCTTCTGCTTCTGGTTCCTAAAGTGTTCACGAAGATCTCTATCCTAGTCCTGAAACACTACTGAATTAATGTTTCCTCTTTCTAACTCCCAAGACGCGTGGATTTCCATTTCCCTTTACACTAGTACTTTTTATTGCCTGAGCCATTTTGTCTCTCACTGTGATTCAATCCAATTCCTGAGACATGTGCTGGCCACTTTATACAAGCCCTTAGGATAAGTGCAGTGAGGAAGACAAAAATAAATAAGACATGTTCTTTACTCAGAAGAAGTTTATAATCCAGTGGGAAGCCAGGTGGTACACTAATGTCTTCATACATGGTATGATTATTACAAGGGAGCATCAGAGAGGTTTCAAACATCTGCTACACCTATTTAAAATACATACACAGAACACGAAACGGAAAACTGCTCACATGCATAAGCAGGAGGAAGACCAAGTTGACACAGTAAGAAAACTAAAAGCAAAATGAAGAAGAGTTGGAAAGGAGGCTATTTACAGATGTAAATGTTTCAGAACTAATGATCTATCCAGATGAACCAATCAACACACACGTGAATGCCTGATATGTATAGGCCATTTACTTTTTTATTACTACTTATTAAATTTGTCTTTTATTTGTTGTCCATTACCGCTTATCTTCATTACACACCTTCCACCTCCGCCTGCAATCATCACACTGTTGTCCATGAGTCCTTTTTCCTTTTTGCGTCATCCCTCCACTCCCTAACCAACCCCCAGGAGCTGTCAGCCTGCTCCCTACCTATGAGTCTGCCTCCGCTTTGCTCATTAGTTCAGTTTGTCCGTTAGATTCCACATATAAGTGAAAGCAGACGGTGCTCGTCTTCCTCTGACTGCCTTATTTCACTTAGCATAACGTTCTCCAGGTTTGGCCATGCTGTCACAAAGGGTACATTTTCTTGTCTTTTACAGCCGAGTAGTATTCCATTGTGTATATGCATGATAGTTGTTTTATCCACTCATCTATGATGGACTGACACTTGGGCTGCTTCTGGATCTTGTAAGCCATTCACTTTTTGTACAAATATATTTTATAATATTTCAGACTAGCAAAAACACCCAGAACCTTAACTACAGCCATGCAAAAAGAGATTCAGGGAGCCTCTGGTTTTAAAGAAACAAAGGCTCCAAGAGGTTCATTTTCCTGTCCCATCTATCTCCCGGGGGGATCCTGCCACCACCCTTCTCCCCCAACAACTCAGACTCGACTCCTCACTCTCCCTTGACTTTTCCGTCTGCCTCGTCCCCAGGAACCAATCAACTACCAAATCTGTGGCTGCTGTGCAGCTCCATCCCAGAACTCCATTCCTCCCACCTCCAGGCTCTCCTTGAGGCCTCCCGTGTGCAGACTGAGCTGCCCCACTGATTCTGCACGCACTCATTCTCTTTCCAAGACATCCATCACAATGCCGGAGTTGCCCTTCTTAAGCATGGCTCTGATCACGCTGTTCCCTTGCTGCCAAAATCCAAAAACCATGAACACGGTGAGTTTGACTCTCCAGCCCTCTCATTCTCAATTCCATCTGTTTCTAGTTGTTCCTTCCCCCACACCTACCCTCCACTCCACCTATGCTAGACTAGACTTCTGCTCCCACATACATTCTGCAATCTCTCTCCCACCAGGAGACTAAAATGGTGTCACTCCCCCAAATGCCCTGCCTGTTAAGGTGGTATCCGCTTGTCAAGACCCCATTTAACCTTTCCCTCTTCCATTAGAGCTTCTCAGATCTCCAGCTGTTCATTAATCTTTTGACCCATTTCTCCACACTGTTTCCTACCGCACATTACTCGTACTTATTTCACAGCATTTAATCTTTGGATTGTGCTTACTGATGTGTCAGCTAAACTATTAAATCGATGGTTCTCAAATCGTGGTCCCCAAACCAGCAGCATCAGCATCATCTGGGAACTTGATAGATATGCAAATTCTCCACCCAGTCTGACACTCCGGGGTGAGGCCCAGCTCTCTGTGTTCTGATGAGCCCACTAGGGGCTCCTGATGCCCAGTGGAGTGTGAGAACCACTACACTAGACCCTAAATCTCTCGAGGACAGTTAATTTTAAAAGGACTAAGGTTAATTCATCCTCAAGAGCAGGGCCTGAAACAGAGAAAAGCACTAGTGTAATTTCTGGAAGTAACTTCCCCAGGGTTACACTAAGTTAGTGGCATAAACAAAACCAGAACTCAGGTTATCCCTCATGTCCCACTGGAATTCTTTCCAGCATGTCGATAGTTTCTAATAGTGAATGTAGACCTTTCAAATTCATGCATAAGCATCTATGTGGAGTAGATAGTGCACTTAAATTACCTAATATGACAGACTGTACAATGAACAAATCAGGTTATTTACAATCTGTGACTTTAAAAAGGATGAGTTAATTCAGCTGGACAAGAAGGCTTACCCACAGAAGTCCTATTTGTACAAACAGGTCTTACAGGAACTGACGCATAATTGGCCACTGGATTTACATTCTTCAGATTCCTTACAGGACTCACTATGAAAGTAAATTGTACCCACAGGATGGTTTTAGATGCAACCACGTAAACATCTTCTACTATCATAATTCTAAACCCATCTTTGCAGCATTATACAGCGGATCTATACTTTGAAGGAAACCAAGATGTTGTTTTGGGAAATAATGTCCATGCTGTGAGAAGAAGCTCCAGGGGGCTGGTGAACCCAGAGACTAATTTAGGGTCTAAGGACTCTTAGCTGGGTGGTCACCACCCTCTCCACCCTGGAGCTATACCTGTCTTTCTCCAGATCCGTTCTGGGACTGTGGTGAGGAGGACCCCAAGCCCAAAGAAGCCCAGGCCTTCTATGAAGCAACATCTTTCCCTCCCTGACCCAACCCAGCTGGGTTTGTGTGCCTTTACAAAGAGGAAAAATTGCATTGATCATTTCTTGTAGGGCCTGCTCATCAAATACAGGGAGGAAAATGTGTGCATTTTAAGTAATGCACACATTTCACAGCCTCACTGAGTCCTTTGCCCTAGGAAATCAGGGTATAAGTAAATGTTTACTGCATAGAAATAATGAGATTAAGGGTCTGTAATAGTGAATTGAGGGGAAGCAGAGTTTGCTACCCCAAAATATGAGTATGCCTTTGGGATATTGGTTATTTTTAAATAGCTATTTTTAAGAAACAAAACACTTAGAGCCCTGGCTGGTGTAGCTCAGCAGATGAGCGTGGGCCTGTGAACCAAATGATCACGGTTCGATTCCCAGTCAGGGCATGTGCCTGGGTTGCAGGCCAGTTCCCACCCCAGCAGGGGACACACGAGAGGCAACCATACATTGATATTTTTCTCCCTCTCTCCTTCCCTTCCCCTCTAAAGATAAATAAATAAAATCTTTAAAAAAAAAAGACTCAGAAAGAAGTTTTGCCCTTCCATGAAAGAATTTAGAGAGAGCTCCAGGAAGGGAGCTGTTATCACAGATTACTATAACATAACATAAACTAGTGTGTGATGAGAGGGAGAGACCTCAAGGTCCATTCAAACAAAGTCCTCTGATGCCCCATCTCGAACAAACATTTACTACCTCCCGTTTGCTTTCCTAGCTCCAGGTGAATTGCCTTCCTGCCCTTTGAAATTCCAAACCACAATCCCTCCCTCCTCCTTTGCTCAAGATAACTGTGCCATCTGGCCCCCGGTCTCACAGTCCTATGGAACCCCCATATGCACACATATAATAAACTTAAAACATTATCTCCTGTTAATCTGTCTCATGTTAGCTTAATTATTAGTCCAGCCAGAAGAATTTAGAAAGGTAGAAGGAAAATTATTTTTCCTCCCCCCACAGAATGAATAAATAAATTGAGAACCAAATCCTAGGTGGCATCAGGAGACAACGTTCTAATTACAGTCAATTAAGTAAAATGCTTATTTGTTATGCTTAATTTGTGCTTAATTACTAAGCAACGCAATACTGACGCAATACTGTTATCCTTTATTTAATTGCAACGGTAACCTATAGGACTAAACAGAGTCAGCCATGCTGGAACTGGCCTCACCCTCCTTTTGGGAGGACTGAGCTCTCAGTGAGGCATCAGAGCACTAGGCTACAGCAGTCACCCCCCACACACAAGCCACTAACCAGCACCTGATTCACAGGCATCTTTCGGACCTGAATGGCCAGGTCATCTTCATCTGGTGTCTGAGCGTAATTGTCGGCCCACAACTTCAATTAAAACAAAAAAAAAAAGGGACGTGCCTGCAACTAAAATCACTCTCTCAAGTATTTACGTGCATATGAACTGGCACAGAAACAAGAATACAGAAAAGCACTGGATTTTAAAACAGAAGTAACCAAAGAAATACAAAAGAAAATCTATAACATTAAGAGAAGTAAATGGAATAAAATATTTTTGTATGTTTTCTCTCTATTTTAAGACTGGTCAATAAGCATGTTAGGATCTGCTATAGGTTATACTTATAGATGTTTTAAAAAGAGGTGAAATATAAGTTTACATACAGTTTATTTAATTATATTCCTTAGCAGAGAAAGAAATTGCACTGGGAAGATTTGTTTTAGAGAACAGGAAGCATGGGTGACCGGCACGGAGCTTCCTCTACGGAGCCCACCATTCTCCCAGTGGTAAGAGGGAGAAGAGTATACATACTAAGGAGCGTTTTCAAAGTTTCTATTTAATTTAAGGAAACTCTGAAGGAAAAAAGAAAAGAAGGCCAAAAATTATTCCTAACTATAAAATCCCCATAGGTGATCTCAGCAATAATTGAAAGTACTTAGGGCAAACTCAGTTTACAATAAGGGCAAATGCCTTTTGAGTTCTACTGCCCAAAAAATAACTTAAATACTTAGATTTTAACTTGACTCCTGCAAAAAAATAAAGCATAATTAAATCCTAAGTGGTAACTTATTTTTTATTGTCCCAAGCGAATAAACGTAAAAATAGGATATTTAAAAGAAAAGGAGAGAAGAATTTTTTAAACTATGAACAACAATTTTCTAAAATATTTAGACAGCAGAATGTTTGTGTTTGAAAAAATCTTTAAAAACCCAAATATAAGTAATAATACAGTATTGGATTATAACCCAAAGTATGAGATACATATCCATGAGTCCATACCAATATGTAAATAGTTGAATAAATAAATAAATGGAAATAAAAGCCAAATATCCCATGTAGAAGAATTCCAGTAATTTATGTGGCTATGCACCCTTCTCTAGGAGGTAAAACATAACTCCCTTCTCAAATACTGCCGCACCCCAGGGCCACTGCATAGCTGTTCTGTCTCGCAGCCATGCCGTCCTCACAGCCATGCCATATCACTGTTGAGCTCTTTGCACTGAATAAAGTTTCCTTCTTCACCGCACCCCAAATTAGGGATTTCTATTGCCACTGAATTGGGGCCAACAGGCATCAGTTGACAGTCGGTGTGTGACAGACCTGGAAATCTGAATTTAAATTTCTTCCCAGATGATTTTGCTTAGCCAGACATTAAAATTAGTGTGACTGGAGGTGGGAAGAAGGCAAGTTATTTGGGGGCAGGCAGATACAGTCAAAAGAATCCTATATCTACAAAAAAATAGAATCAAGGATTAAATTGAGGGCTATTGAGCTCTAAAATGTCTGAAACCAATATGTACCAGCTAATAGGAAAAGGTAGATAAAAACAATACATAACAAATTGTACCTCTTTCCCCCCAAACACATCCCCAAATTCAGAACCATTGTGATAACTAAAAGAAGAGAATTAGCCAAATCTCACTGGTCACAATGAGAAAGGAGGAAGTAAAGAAGCTTTGACATTGCAGAGGGACAAAGCCAGTAGTGCACTGACAAATGCTTAACTAGTTGTGGACATGGGAGAAGCCCTACAGTGTTTGCCAATTCCCATGGTGTAAATATTCCCACCACGGCTGCTTTCAAGCTCCCAACATGACATCGCTTTAACACACTGTTTGAGAAAACGTGTGCAGTAGTTACAGTATCTTTACCATACAGAAACAAGGGATGTAAATAACTTCAAGAGCATAGATAGCAGTAAATTTAGGAAAATGATTAGTAAGTGATGACTCCTGGTATTTATTACCTTTGCTTTCAATATAATTTGTTTCAAATATACCCTGCAGATGATCTAAATTTGAATAATGCCCTGTTTAACAATCAGTTCATGAAATTCCTAAAATTTAAAAATCATCTCTCAATATGAGCCAGTTCTGGCACACCACTGGCGAAAGCTTTAAAAACCAGTCTACTGCCTTTCCTTTCCTCGTTCCTTTTCAGGTCTTAGTATTCTCTTTCCTGCAATAAGGATATGGCAATGCCTTCACATGTGCTCCCAGGAGCCCCACAGTTCCAGCAGCTGAGGGGCAGCTGGTTTCAGGAGGTGTGCAGGCAGGGGAGATGTGAGGAAGCAGCTGGCTCACTGACCAAATCCAGGAATTGTCAACAAAGGCGGCTCTCCTTTGGGATGTTTTACATACCAGGATATCACAGAAGAGCTCAATCAGAAAAGTGGTTCTTGGGGGTAGGCGTGGGAAACAGTAACCACAACATTTTTTAAGTGGAACACTACTGGTCTAGATTATTGACAACCGATGAGCATCCATGATTCATGCAGATATGAACTGCCCACACCCCTATACATATGTCTATCAATAAAGAGCAATGAATCATGCTTCTCCTATCGAACGCTATGCTTCTCCTAGTAAATAAATCATGTTTCTCCTATTAAATGCTATGCTATGGTTATACACTACAGAAATCAAATTTTCTAGCTAATGGCAAAGCGCACACCCTGAAAGTACAGTAATTATCAAAGGGTGGAGTTAGTTCATTCTCTCTGGTTGCAACCAGCTTTGTTGCCGGAAGTCTTTCCATTGCTTCTCATCACTGGGGTCTCAAAGAATCTCACTGTCATCCAAAAATTCCTTGTGAGGAAAATGCATGTGTCTTTCTTCCACAGTCCCATAGGGCACAGCTCCCCATCCACTCTAGCACTGATTCCAATTTGCTTTAATCGTGGATGTGGCTCCTGTTGGATTTGAGGTGGAGCGGGGGGCGTGATGTGTGGAAGAGGGGAACCTAACATTTATCACATCATTCCTATGCACTTCAGAGACATTTTCCTGCAGTTCTTACAATAATCCTGTGAGAGAGGTACTATTGTATCCCCATATTACAGGTGGGGAAACCAAGGCATAGAGGATTTTTAAGCTACTTGTCGCAGACCCTATGGTGCTAGAGTCCTCAGTATATGGATCCAAGCTCTCTGGCTCCAAGGCCAAGGCCCATTGTCATTATTCCTCCCAGCGAGGACCTGGGGGACCCAACAGTACCTTACAAGCCTCACAGACCTGCTTTGGTTAACCACTGCCCCATGACCCTGCGTTTCCAGCCAGGACAGTGGCAGTCTGGGGGTGGAATTGGGGTGAAGTGAGAGTTAGGGTTGGAGTCTTGCTCCATGTTTCTAGCTTTGAAATACTTACCATCTGATGGGTGGGCCAGAAAATTCATTCGTTTTTTGCCATAAGCTGGCTCTAGCAGAGCTCAGTTGGTTGTCTTTAACTTCATCTGAAACAATTTTGTTAGACTGTATTGTGACAGCTGTCATATCAGCATGCATTTTTTAAAAACGTATCAAAAGTGGTGAATTTTGGTGTAGCCATCTTAATTTAATATTGAAGATGGAAGAAAATATGCACCATTTTTGGCATGTTACGCTTTATTATTTCATGAAAGGTAAAATCACAACTGAAATGCAAAAACAGATTTGTGCACTGTATAGAGAAGGGGCTGTGACTGATTGAACGTGTCAGCCGTGGTTTGTGAAGTCTTGTGCTGGAGATTTCTCACTGGACGATGCTCCATGGTTGGGTAGACCAATGGAAGTTGATAGTGATCAAATTGAGACATTAATTGAGAACAATCATCATTGTATTATGTGGGAGATAGCTGACATATTCAACATAATCCAAATCAATAAAGTCATTGGTGAAAATGAAAAATGTGTCTTTTATTTTATGGAAAAAGCAAATGGACTTTTTGACCAACCCAGTACAACCTACCCCAACAGGTGGGGTTTCCCTGACGATAACAGAGTTCGGTCTGGATTTCCCCCTCTCCCTTTTTTGTTTTTAAATCTTTTTGACATCACAATCATATTAGCACTGAAAATACATTTTATCCCCAAGTCCTATACTCTTATCTTAGCTTAAATGTTTTTATTCCAAAGTGGAAATAATGGAAAGCTTTAAAAAACAATATCTAAACTTCATCTTTAATTTATTTTTTCTTGTGCTCTTAGGCCCTTCACCACCTTTTCCACTTGGGGTTCTGCACGGTCAGACCACCACTCTGCTCCAAATCCAGAAACTCCCAGCCCAGCCCAATGCTACCTTCCAATCGCTTGGCTTCGAAGGACTTCTTTATCAGAACTTGGGTAGAGCACTGCAGAAAAAGGACAGTGAGATGAGGACAGCTGCTAATCGAAACGCCGCAGACTGTCAAGTTCACATCTACATATCTATCTGTAAGAATAAGCAGCATGACAGAACAAATAAATAAGTAAAGCAGCCACTAAAAACATTCTTGTCTGCAAATGCCTACGGATTCTGAATGACATGAATGGCACCATCACTCTTCATCCATCAGTGCACCCTTTCATTCAGCTCACCTCTCTCGCACCCTGCAATGGCCACAGCGGGCAGAAAACTGACGAAAGCACAGTCTACGACCTCAAGAACCTCGTCCTCTCACACGGAGGATGGACCATAAACAGAATAATTGCAAGCACAGTGATTCTAATGTCACACTATATATGAAATCCACTCATGTAAAAGCGATGTGGACTAAACTAGACTGGATTGCACTGAAGATCCCAAGCACGGGCTGAGTTCTCCGTACCCCCTTGTCCCCAGGCTTCGTTGATTAGCAATGGTTCCAAGCAACATTAAGATCAGTTTTTTAAAAAAGATCAGTCCTAGATAAACCAAATGAAAGATTATTTTGGTACATCAACGATTGCTGTTAATGAGTAACAGACCGAAGCTTGTACACAGACCTGACAAAGGTTTCAGCCCCCTGACTCTCCCTTCTGCGCCCTTCTTCAAGTTCCTCCTCTCTCTGCAGTGGTCTCTCCCTCCCTTCCCACTGTTTTCCTTTTCCCATGTTTATTCCTTATTCTCCTTCAGCCAAATGTCCCATCTGTAAAAGTCTGCTTTGAAAAACAATCACTATTGAATCCTGAACTTTGGTTTTCCTGTTCTTAATATAAAGATTGTCAGTTTAGGCCCTTAGAAGTCTTTCTCTCTCTCAACAAAAGAACTGACTAAAGGAAATTATTTTTTATTTCCATGTTGCTCTTGGCTGATTTTCTTATGTGCGTCATAGGCTTTTAAAAGGTCCCCAACTCTAGATCCAAAAAGCTCAAAAAAAATGATTGAGAAGAAAATAAAATATCCCCCTCGTCCAGAGGGGAGCCCAGGGTCCCAGGCCTCAACCAGCTATTGGGGAAGGAATCCAGGACTGCGGAGCCCTCAGCAGCGAGACTTCCCATGGTCCACATCTCACCACAAGCTTCTGCTCTGTCTCTCACATTACCTGGGCCCTTATTTAGCACGTTAGCTCCAGGATGGTCATAACGATTAGCAAATACTGTCCCACTCCTAAATACACGCCCTGGCCCCTCAGACCCTCCCAGGATCTGGGACCACTGTCCCAACCTCCCCACAATCAAGAGTTAAGGTTTGGCCCAGAAGAGGGGTGCCGGGGTCCTGCGCCAGCACTCTCAACCCGGAACATAACCACATTCCACCTTAACTTCCTCTTCTGAAAAATCAGGGAGTTGAACTGATTGTCTATGGTACACTCCTACTGCAATTATGTCAGATTATTTATCCCTGAGGACAAAGACAAGCTAGGAATATAACAACCTGAAAAGAAGTTCATTTGTTAGGAGGGTGGAATCTCAGGTTTTATTTTTATGGTGAGATAGAAGACTCAAAATGCTGGGTTCAGGCTGTCTGGAATGGAATCCAAGCTCTGCCTTGTGCCAGCTGTGTGAGCTCACTGTGCCTCAAAGTAACACATCTATAAAATGAGGGTAAGTACGTTTCATTCTCAAAACAACCCCACGTTAAGTGCATTCGCGTTGTAAAATGCTTAGAGCAGTGCCTGGCGCACAGTACGCCCCATGGAAGTGTTCAGTACATAAACCAATCATTTTACTCTGTTGCTGCAGTGTTTGTTCTCTAACAACTAACAGCTTAAGTTCAAAAGTAAGAAACGTTCACAACAGAATAAAAAAAAACTGTGACGCTACGAAACACTTATGTATCATGCACGGTTGTCTAATAACCCAGTGCTGAAACATCTGGGACCCAGACTGTACCTTGCACTGTGAATTTATGAAACTAACATATCAGAATGCGTTCCCACAGCAGCGTACGATAACAACTCGTATGATTCCATTTCTATTCAGAAATGTCACAGGCTTATGGGAAATTTAGGTTAGGAGTTTCTCATTTTAACTCTGCAACAACATTTAACCACACCCAGCAGGAGACTACGTCTTATGTTTGCAGTGCAAGCAAAGACTTAAA
>PVKM010024469.1:0-20495 GCA_004027735.1 Carollia perspicillata
GGTCTCTCATATATGGCCTTTATTATGTTGAGGAAATTATTCTTTTAATGTAAATATATTTTTGAAATAGAACTCATGACTGAACATGTTATGCCATTAAGTGACATAGTGAGGGGAAAATATTGTATTATGCTAATTAATCTTTTTTTTGAGATATACAAACAACAGTTTGTATGATTCCAGTGTGTCTTCAATTACTTTCTGTAGTGTAATATATTTTCCCAAATTACCATTCTTAGACTGATTTTAAGTTTTCCTTAATGACAAGAAAATGTTTCTTCTGCCATCTCCATTTTCTATACTTAATCCTTTAGAGTTTATGCCATTTTTTTCCTGTTCTTAAGAGTCATGCACTAGACAAGAGGAAAAAACAGTACCATCACACACAGACAGTGACACCTCATGCTGACACACTGGTTTGCCAGGAATTGTGGTGATCGGAAATTGTGAGGAGAGCCGTGGTTGAAGTGAGAAATTGGCCTCTGATTCTTGCACAGCACCACAGTCTGAATAGATAACTGACACAGCTCTGAGGCATTCTCTTGTGTTGTTCAGTTCAGATATAGCTGTGCCACCTGGTGGTCCAAGTAAAACATGAAAGGGTGGTTTACTACCGTAGTCCCTTAAATAAAAACCTTCAGCGCCTTACTCTTACTAATGCAGCCTATCAGCACAAAGTCCTGATTTTTAACAGTTTGACTGTGTTAACAATATGATTTACATTAACCGTAGACAAAGTAGTAATACTAATCTAATATTCAATGTATGTAAATTATGTAATCTTCCTGCAGATTGGTTTTCAAGTAATTTTGCAATTTTATTTTTTTCTTGAAGGAATTTATCTTTATAATTATTATTGTCTATAATACTTAGATAGGTTATGGAAGAAGGCATTGTTATTTTGGTGAATTAGCCTATTTAAGGCTCTCTGACATACTCGTTATTTGGGGGTTTCTCTAGGTTATCTGTTATCGAAGCGTGAAGGCCAAGCAGGGTCTCCAGAGAAACCGTTATCCGATCTAGGTCGTCTTTCCTACATGGCTTATTGGAAAAGTGTAATATTGGAGTGCCTTTATCACCAAAATGACAAGCAAATCAGCATTAAGAAGTTAAGCAAGTTGACTGGAATCTGCCCTCAAGACATTACTTCCACACTCCACCACCTAAGAATGCTGGACTTTCGTAGTGACCAGTGAGTATTATATCTCTTTGTATACCATCCAAGGATAATTAGGTGAAGTTTTTGGGTCAGGCAGCCAAGTCATTGATGGACAAACAGGTACTAATATAAATAGTACACTTGGTGATCCTCAGTCATCATTTTCTTTTCTCTGGTATTTGGTACTATTGACCATATTGTTCTTCGTTTTTTTAAAAAAGATTGTATTTATTTTTAGACAGAGGGGAAGAGAGGGAGAAGGAGAGGGAGAAAAACATCAATGTGTGATTGCCTCTCACACAGCCCCCACTGGGGACCTGGCCCACAACCCAGGCATGTGCCCTGTCTGGGTGTTGAACCAGCGACCCTTTGGTTCGCAGCCTGAGCCCAATCCACTGAGCTACACCAGCCAGGGCCATATTTTTATAAACTATAGTTTTTGCCTTTCTCCTGACCTTTGAACCTAAACTCCTTAATCTTATTTTCTAGTATAGGGAGCTTCTTCAGCCCTAGAAACAATGTCAAATAAATTACACCCATGATTTACTTTCACATACATGCTACAAAATGAAATAAAGTCAAAGGAAAGAGCTCATACTTATCTAGAGTGGCTGGGAAAAGGTCACCAAAAAAGGAGGCATTCGAGCTAGAAATATGGAGAATAGGAAGTAGAGTTCAGGAAAGTATCAGAAATTGTAGAGGAGGGAAGTTTGAGATAATAAGTGATTAAAATAACTTCATTCAGCCCTGACAGGTATAACTCAGTTGGTTGGACATCATCTCTCAAAGACATCACTGGTTCGATTCCCGGTTGGGGAACATGCCTGGGTGGTGGGTTCAGTCCCTGAATGGAGTGTGCATAGGGGGACAACCAGTGTTTCTCTCTCTCTCTCTCTAAAAATAAATACATAGTTTAAAAAAAACCTTTATCCATTGCTGTAGTTGAGTGTGAAGTATTTATCTAACTTCATATTTTTTAGCTGCCTCATGTGATGCTGTATTTCTGTATTTCAGCTTCCCAGTCTTGCTATTTTAACCATTTATCATCATATCTAGGATTTTCTGGGGGCTGTACCTCCGCATTCATGGTTTGGTACTCTTTGTTCATTATTGATTGCTGTAAACTTCTCTTTGGTTCCAGATTTGTGATTATCCGCCGGGAAAAACTTATTCAGGATCACATGGCAAAGCTTCAGCTGAATTTGCGACCCGTAGATGTGGATCCAGAGTGTTTGCGCTGGACTCCTGTCATAGTCTCCAATTCTGTTGTCTCAGAGGAGGAAGAGGAGGAGGCTGAGGAGGAAGAAAACGGAGAACCTCAGTGTCAGGAAAGAGAGTTAGAGACAAGTGTAAGGACACGAGTAGTCTCTGTTTTTGATGACATAGGATGTGGTTTTGGTTTTCATGAGATACACAAACAACAGTCTATATTAGTTTAAGATACACACACAGTAAGTGCACATTAGACTTTCAGAGTTTATTTTAATGATAGAAGTTTCAGGAAAACTGGGTTATATTTACTTATTTGTATATTTTTAAGCCTTAGATTATCAGGAGATTCTTCAAATTTCTTATATTAGTTATGATTGAATATTTCTTGCCAAAATGCCAATAAGCAGCTAAATTTTAAGCTACTTGGTAATTGAGGAATCTGAATTGAATTTAAATCGGACTGTTGTTAAAAATAAAATGAAGATACATTTTCCTTAAAAATAAAACATGGAATAATGGAGACATGTGTATGTTTTTAAGAGAGCACTAAATAGTTCAGTAAGTAAGGAATAAGTCTTTAGCTATTAATGTGTTAAGGCCATTAAAGGGAGAGACTGTAGTTTTCAATATTTTTCTTTATGTGATGCATACCTTTTTTAAAAAGCAGTCCTTTCATCCTTTAAAAATCTATGTCTTTCTTTGATAACCATGAACAATTTTATGGCCCTGTTTAATGTACTATAAATTTTAAAATTAAATGTTCAGAATAAAAATGAATCAAAATAATTACAGAAAATTTTTTCAGACATCCCCTTTTTCTTGCTCAAGCCCAAGAGCCCATCTCCTCTGTTTATAACTTTTTATCTCTCAGAAATTTCATAAACTGAGATTTATAAGAACAATAAGATTCCCTTTGCTTATTGAAGATCGTATTGCAGAGTGTCTAAGAGCACTAGCTCTTGGGTCAGACTGCCGTACTTCCCACCTTCTTCATTTGCTGTGGCATGATCTGAGGCAAGTTACTTAAACTTTCTGTGCCTCAGTTACCTAATTTGAAAATGGGCATATAATTAATTATACTTTATACAGTCGTTGTAAAGGTATACCTGTAAAACATTTAAACCAGCGTCTGACACATAAGTATTCATGACAGCTATTAAATAATAATTTTCTTTTTCAAAACTCTGATTTTGTAGTATTTAAAAGGTCAGAATAGGAGATATAATCAGGTAAGACTGAAAAATTAACCACCATGGTTTTATTTTCTAAAATCAGGTGGTAAAGTCTACATCTCGGGAGAACAAAGAACAAGATTCTTATTCTTCAATAGAAAATGACAAGAAACCAGAAGTTCTGGCACCAGCTATCTCTACACGTTTGAACAAACCAGTCCTTCCCCGTGATAGTCTTCCTGCAAATAATCAGCCATCTCGGCGAGGCCGCTGGGGGAGGAAGAACAAAAAAACCCAGGAACGTTTTAGTGATAAAGATTCTAAACTGCTCTTGGAAGAGTCATCAACTCCTCAGGAACAATATGGAGAATGTGAGGAAAAATCAGAAACCTCCCAAGAACAATACACTGAAAGTGAGGAACAGTTGGCAGCCTTTCAGGAGCAACCAAGCCAAGATGGAAAGCCAGACATTCCCAAAAGAAGACTCAGCGAGGGGGTTGACCTGTGGCGAGGCCAGTTAAAGAAGAGCCCCGAGGCTCTGAAGTGCAGGCTAGCAGAAGGCAATGACAGACTTCCCCGTCGCTATAGCGATGGTGACAGGGCTCTCCTTAGGGGCTTCAGTGAGAGCAGTGAGGAGGAAGAGGAGCCCGAAAGTCCTCGGTCCAGCTCACCGCCAATTCTTACAAAGCCCACACTGAAGCGAAAGGTAAGGCGTTCCCCCCCCCTGCAGCTTACTGTACACAGTCGTTGTCCTAGAGTTCTGAAAAAGCAAGTATAGAAATTCTTAGTGTGTACTTTTTTAAACTTGAAGCCTCAGTAGATTGTTCCCAGTGAACATCTGAAAGAAATGTGGGTATGATTTCTTTGGTTCCTGGGAATTAGCTTAGAAGTCACAAGCATATTTAAGGTCTGACAGACTGTTTTTTGACTTACTAGTGTGGTATTTAAATCATGACTTCTAGGGATTTAAAAAATATTGAAAAAGCGTTTATAGATTAAAAATGTTTCTGTTAGAAAAGAAGAGGCAAGTATTACACAGTTCCGTGGGCAGTGGAAGTCTGCGAGGTGCTGAGTGAAGCCGGCCATCTCACCGTGGGCGGCACTGTTTCCTGCATTCTCTCCTCCCTCCTCTCTCTCCCCTTCAGCTCCTCCAGTGGTTTCACTGAGCTTTGTCTTAAAAATGTTTTCTGAGCTACCAGTATATATTTCATCCTCGTGCGAAGCTTGAGTGAGAGGCAGTTCGTTAATAAATTCTGTGTGATGATGGTGGTGAATTTTGTTACACTGTATACCAGCACTGGCCCAGGCTATGGAGTGAATGAACTTCAAGCACGGCCACAAGCCAGCCAGGCTGAATTATGTCACCCCTCTGGATGAGCTGCCCTGTAGTGAGATGACAGCTTTCATCCAAAGCAGTGAAAAATCATTTCTTTCCTTGGCAGACCCTTGCAAAAAAGGTAGAGCTATTCTTTTTTTAAAAAGCTCTTAATTTTAGAACAGTTTTAGATTTATTTAGATTTAGAATTATTGCAAAGAAAGTACAGAGAGTTTCTGTATTCCTTATTGTACTCAGTTTCCCATATTATTAACTTCTTAGGTTGATATGGTACATTGTCACATAGAGTGAACTACTTAATTGTTAACTAGAGTGCATACCATATTTTGCCATGTGTATATAATGTGTCCAGATTTTTTAGGGAAAAATTTTTTAAGGATGCACATACATCACACATGGGTGTAATGATTACACACTGTGGGTATAATGGCCATGTATAATGCACAAAAACATGGGTGCACGTTATACGTGGCAAAATACGGTGCTTCATACCGATTTCCTCAGTTCTCCTTGGCGTCCTTTTTCTGTTCCGGGATCCCACCCAGCATACCACATCACATTTACTGATAGTAGTTATGTCTCCTTAGGCCCTTCGTAGTTGTAGTAGTTTTTCAGACTCCTTGTTTTTGATGACCTTGAAAGTTGGGGGAATGTTCCTCATGATACTAGAATGGGGTACTGTGTTTTTGAGAAGAAGACCACAGAGGTAAAGTGTCATTCTCATCACATTATGCAAAGGGTGTCTACTATCGGTAGGTATATATACCAAATGACTTTCCACAATTGTTAGCCTCTATTACCTGGCTCGTGGTTGTGTTTGTCAGGTT
Source organism: Carollia perspicillata (assembly GCA_004027735.1). NCBI lineage: Eukaryota > Metazoa > Chordata > Mammalia > Chiroptera > Phyllostomidae > Carollia > Carollia perspicillata. The sequence continues at coordinate 5,707 of PVKM010024469.1, forward strand.
TCTCCACTGTAAAGTACTCCTTTGTTCCCTTGTCCGTACTGTGCTCTTTGGAAGAAAGTCACTGCCCGCAGCCTACACTTAAGATGCGGGGAGTAATACTCTACTCCTTATGAGCAGAATACCTATATTTACTTAGGATTCTGCCTGGGATATTTATGCACTTTCATTTATTTATTTGTTTGTTTATTCTCCTTTATCGGTTTATTTATTTATGCTTTTATTTATATCAGTATGGACTTAGAGAATAACTTTATAGTTTAGGTTATAATCTAATACTGCTACTTTATTTAATTTGTTACTCAAATTATTCTAGCTTTGGTCATTAGGAGCTCTTTCAGTTTCGCTCCTGTGTCCCTTTAACGTACATGCCCTCATCATTTCAGAGTGTTTTGTTTTGTTTTGTTTTGAGCACTTCCTTACTTTCTGGTACTACAAGATGTGTCAGCTTCAACTTGAATATTTTATGCCCCATTCCTAGAATCAGTGATTTTTCCAAAGAGTAGGGCCATGTTTAGCCTATTTTGAAAATTGAGTTCTCAACTAGAAGAATTAGGAAATTTGAAGTGGAAAAAAAGTGAACTCTTGACTAACTCTACTATTCAATATGTGACCATAAGAATATATCTTTGCCATCCTAGGCTTGTATTGCCTATTTATAAAAATAAAATTATGCTATTTGTTTGTGTAAAAAAGGAATATCATGTACAAAGTACTTTTGAAGTTCTTGAAGAAATTCACTGGACTGGGAGTCAGAGACTGTATTTTATAGCCATTTCTAAACTGACCGAATGCATGACCTTTGGTCCTGTAATCTTTCTGGTCTCTATAGAATGAGGGAATTTGGCTTAGATCACTTCTAGTGCATCATCTTTGTTTTGTGCTATTGCGTTATTTAAGGTATTAGATCAACCTTAGTACAAAATTGTGCCCACGGTGCCAAATTCCAATAACAAGATTTATTTTACAATTTATATGCTTCACTAACATCAAGTAAATATATATCAGCTCCATATTTCTGCATTCAAATATAACTCTCCGGACAGCTCATGAAAATAGCATACCTCTTCACTGATAGTTCTGCTGACCTTCATAGTGGAGCTAAGAAACAAAAAGGAAGTGTTTTATTCCTTTTTTCTTTTCTCTTGAGGAAAAGAGAAGTTAGGGGACTAGCCTACGCATCATTTTCAGTACTAAAATAGACAACTCCCTAGGGTGTTTAATTTAGCTGAACTGTTAATAAGGTAATTATAATATCTGCTCTTTGGGCATGCCTGTCTGTTTTTTTACAAAGTTGTATTCAGTTATCCAACATCTATGTATCTAAGATACATTATGTATAGTATCTTCTTTTTTTAATCCTCACCTGAGGAGGTGTGTTTATTGATGAGAGAGAGAGAAAGAGAGAGGAAGAGAGAGAAAGAGAAACAGACTTCTATCAGTCGCCTCCTGTACATGCCCCAACTGGGGATCAAACCTGCAGCTAAGCATGTGCTCTGACCAGGGATCGAACCTGGAACCTTTTGGTGCGTGGGACAACGTTCCAACTGAGTCACCAGGGCTATATAGTATCTTACTATAGTATTTTGAAATAATACTCAAAGTATTTTTTGCTAAACAGCATCCTCATTTTATATATGATAATTCTATTAGGTTTAAAAACTATTAATCACATTATTAATAGCAATGATAGTGTTTACTACTATTAATAAAATTTTTTCCCTTTTAAATAGAAACCAATTCTTCACCGTAGAAGGAGAGTCCGAAAGCGCAAACATCACAATAGCAGTGTGGTCACAGAAACTATTTCTGAGACCACAGAAGTCTTAGATGAACCTTTTGAAGACTCTGACTCTGAGAGGCCAATGCCAAGATTAGAACCCACATTTGAAATTGATGAGGAAGAGGAGGAAGAGGATGACAATGAACTCTTCTCTAGAGGATACTTCCATCGGTTATCCTCACAGGATGTTCTCAGGTGTCGATCCTCTTCTAAGAGGAAGTCTAAAGATGAAGAAGATGATGATGATGAAGAGTCAGATGATGTTGATGGTATGTTTTACAGAACTTTTGCTTATTGTAGTTTTATTGTCTTTAAAGATACAACAGTGGTAGCTGTAAACCTTTCAATAAAAAGGCTGAAAAATGAACACAACCTTCTAAGCAACTAATGGATGACTTGGTAATCTCTAAAAACTTGTATCAAGTGTATTCACCCACATTTAGTCCTCTCTCCTTTTGAAGTGATTTTTTCTAGTCTCCCCTTCAACTCAGCATCTATTTTTGTTTCTGCAGAAAATATCTTGTTGTTAGGAAATTGTTCTTTTTCTGCCTAATCCTTCTTTGTTCATTATCTGGAACTTTAGTTAGTAGGTAGATTAGACAGCGTCAGGAAGATATTTAGGTAATAACTCTTTACTAGAATGTGTGCCCTATAGACTTAATCTATGTTGCTAATTGTCATATGCTGAGGGCCTAATATAGGTACTCAATAAAAATTGTTAAGTGCATAAATGCTAAGAAGGTTCTTAAATAAGATCAGATTCCTGTAATTGGACCGTGGTTCAGATCTGTTCAGGAAACCTTCCTGAGCCATGTCTCGAAGTATCTTACTCAATTAGTAGTAAATTTCTAATAAAAATATTAATAGTGCCTCAAAATAGGTTAAATTTAATGGCATAGCTAGACAGTCAGTGATTCACTTTTAAAATACCCTTATGGTCCTTTCCTCTTTAGAAGTGAAGAAACTGGGTCTCACATGTGGGCTGGGTCACACACTAGTCATTTGCATCCTAGCCTGAAGTTTTTGCCAGTTTCTGCAATGTTTGCCTTGCATGGGGTCAAACTGAACTTTTTATTTTGCTGGGTGAATTTGAACAAATCTATAATAGTTGTACATATAAATGTATAGCTGTTATATATTTAGTAGCTGAGTTTTTTTTTAATTCACTCAGTTTCAAATCTAGTGGATAACTTTCATTTTCTCCATTCTTATATTTATATAATACTTTTAATAAAGTGCCCATAGTTGGTGTGGCTCAGTGGGTTGAGCATCAGCGTGCAAACCAAAAGGTCCCCCCGTTCAATTCCTAGTCAGGGCACGTGTCTGGGATGTGGGCCAGGTCCCTGGTTGGGAGCATGTGAGAGATAGAGCTGAACGACTTTTCTCTCCCTCTCATTCTCTTTCCCTTCCCCTCTCACTAAAAAATAAATTCTTAAAAAATAAAACTAAAGTGATAAGATGACTGAAGTCTTTCCTTTATTGGGAATGATTTTTCAGAGTTTTATTATATTTTGAGATACATAATAAGTAGGAAACTAAAAATTTATTTTTTAAATTTGGCATATTAGTAAAATTCTAACTTGTATCATAATAAACTGAAATAGTATCCTCTAACTTTATGTTGAGTTTGACACATTTTCTGTTTATTTTCAAGTTATTATTACCAAATATACCTTTTTAGTTCTCCCTGCAAAATCTTGTTCTTGCCTTTGTTTTCTTCCCTTTAAAAATTAATGGGCCCTGGCTGGTGTAGCTCAGTGGATTGAGTGCAGACCTGCGAACCAAACAACCACAGTTCGATTCCCAGTCAGGGCACAGTTATGGGCCAGGTCCCAGCAGGGGACACACGAGAGGCAACCATACATTGATATTTCTCTCCCTCTCTCCTTCCCTTCCCTTCCCCTCTAAAGATAAATAAACAAAATATTTTTAAAAAATAAAAATAAATAAAAATTAGTGGGAAGGGATCCAGGATGGCAAAGGGGTAAGTGGAATCTACACTAACCTCCTCCCAGGAGCAATCTGGAATTACAACTAAATTGCAGAGAAATCACTCTGAATAACCAACTCAACACTAGCTGGAGAGAAGCCTTATAACCACGGATAGACACAAGAAACTACTTCACCACAACAAGACTGGTAGGGAGTGCAGAGGAGGCGCAAGAGTCCTGGCTGGGCTCCCATGGGCAGCAGCTGAAGTTCTGGAGGGAGACTTCAGTGGCTGGTGGTTCCCCCTGAGAAGTGTGGGATCTAAACCCCAAGTTGGGTTCCCCAGCCTACAGCACCAAAGCCAGAAAGGAGCACAGATAACAGCCGTCTGTGAAAAGCATGAGGTTTTCTAGATGCCAGGGAGAGATGGCTGGAGACTCAGAGAGCTTCTTAAAGGGCCATTGCACAAAATTTCATTTGCAGCCACTTACCCTGGCTTCCAGCAGAGAGAGAGAGAGCAGAGAAGACTAGACATGCATGAGGAGAGTCTGGGGTTGGTGGCTGTGGAGAGAGAACTGAAGGAACAGCTGCCAGGATCCCTGTGCCGGGTCATTCCCCACACTGCAGAAGCCATCTTTCTCAGACAGAACACTCCTCTTCGGTTGATATCAGCCTCTGAGGGTAAGCAATAGCCCACCCACAGGAATTACTGTGCCCCACACTGTGGAGGTTAAGCCTGGCTGCTGATTACAGCTTGGGACTGTATCAGTAGTTAGTTTAATGACTAAGGCAGATCTCAGGAGCATTGTGAGACTTCAGCTGACCCTCCCCAGGGCCCGGTGCTAATAAAAGCCAGCCTTGGTGCACAGTCTGTTTCTTTCTGCACACAAAGGGAGCCACATACATTGGATTGCTGACAGCTCCAAACAGGTTGACAAGGGCCACTCACAAGCAGCGTCTAAGAAAGGCCTACACCAGAGTCTTTGCAGATCTGCCTAGTCCACAGAAACAAATGTAAAGGAGCAGGCAAAATGGGAAGACAGAGAGACAGACCCCAGATGAAAGGACAAGAGATTTCTCCAGAAGAAGAGCTAGATGAAATGGAGGCAAGCAATTTATCACATAGAGAGTTTAGAATGATGATTATAAGATACTCAGCAACATGAAAAAAAAAAACCCCAGAAACCATAAAAAAGGACCAGTTAGAAAAACCAAATGCAATGTCTGAAATAAAACACCGGAAGGAATAAACAATAGCTTAGATGAAACAGAGGATCAGATCAGTGACTTGGAAAATAAGGTAGAAAAAACACCCAGGCAGAGCAGCAAAAAGAAAAGCGTTTTTAAAAAATGAGGAGAGCTTAAGAAACATTTTGGACAGTGTGAAGTGTAACAAGATCCGCATCATGGGAATACCAGAAGGAGAAGAGAGTGAGCAAGGGATCGAGAGCCTGTTTGAAGAAATAATGACTGAAAATGCCCCTAATCAGGTGAAGGAAAAGACACACAAGTCCAGGAAGCCCAGAGAGTCTCAACTAGTTGGACCGAAAGAAGTCTACACCAAGACACATCATAATTAAAATGGCAAGGCTTAAAGACAAGGGGAGAATCATAAAAGTCACAAGAGAAAAGCAGGTAGTTACATACAAGGGTGCACCAATTAGCCTGTCACCTAATTTCTCAATAGAAACATTTCAGACCAGAAGGGAGTGAGGTGATACATTCAAGGTGACGAAAAGTAAGGATCTATAATCAAGGCTGCTTTACCCAGCAAGGATATCATTTAAATTAAAGGAGAAATAAGGAGCTTCCCAGACAAGAAAAAACTAAAGGAGTTTATTAACACCAGCCAGTAGTGCAACAGATGTTAAAGGGCTTGCTTTAAGAAGCAAGCTTGCTTGCTTTCTTCTTGCTTTAAGAAGAAGAAAAAGAGAGAATAAAGCACAAAATAGTCCAACAATAAAATGGCACTAAATATATATCTATCTATAATCACCTTAAATGTAAATGGCTTAAATGTTCCAACCAAAAGACATAAGGGTAGCTGAATGGATAAGAAAACAAGACCTATCTATATGCTGCCTCTAACATAGCCATGTCAGATCAGAAGACACATGCAGACTGAAAGTATAAAGGGATGGAAAAAATATTCCATGCAAATGGAAAGGTAAAATAAGCTGCGATAGCAGTACTTAATATCCAACAAAATAGACTTTAAAACCAAGGCTATACCAAGGGACAAAGAAGGACACTACATACATAATGATAAAAAGGAAACAATCCAAGAAGAGGATATAAACCTAGTAAACATTTATACTCCCATCATAGGGAACCTAAATATGTGAGGCAAATCTTGGTGGACATAAAGGGAGAGATTGACAGAAATACAGTCAAGGTTGGAGATGTTAACACCCCATTGAGTTCAATGGATAGATCTTCCAGACAGAAAATCAACAAGCAGGCAGCAGCCTTTAAAAAAAACAAAACACTAGATCAAGTGGATTTAATTGATATCTTCAGAGCATTTCACCCCAAAGTAGCAGACTATACATACTTTTCAAGTGCACATGGAACATTTCCTAGGGTAGACCACATGTTAGGACACAAAATAAGTCTCAGTAAATTTAAGAAGATTGAAATTATATCAAGCATCTTCTCTGACTACAATACAATGAAACTAGAAATCAGTCACAAGAAGAACACTGAAAAATGCACAAAGGCATGGAAGTTAAATAACACATTGTTAAACAGTAAGTGTTTCAACAATGAGATTGAGGAAGAAATCAAAAGATACCTTGAAACAGGTAAATGAGGCCATAACCATCCAAAATCTGTGGGACATAGGTAAATCAATCCTAAGAGGAAATAAATAGTATTATAGGCCTATCTCAATGAAAAAAAAAAAGAAAAAGCTCAAATAAACAATCTAAATGTACACTTAAAGGAACTTGTAAAGGAAAAAACAGCAAAGCCCAAAGTGAGAAAGAAGGAAATAATAAAGGTAAAAGCAGAAATAAACAAAATAAATTCTAAAAAAAACAATACAAAAAAGTCAATGAACCCAAGAGCTAGTTCTTTGGAAAGACAGACAAGATTGACAAACCTTTAACCAGACTCATCAAGAAAAAAAGAGAGAGGACTCAAATAAATAAAATAAAAAATGAAAAAGGAGAAATAACAACTGACACCAAAGAAATACAAAGAATTATAAGAAAATATTATGAACAACTATATGCCAACAAACTGGACAACCTAGATGAAATGGATGAATTCCTAGGAACATACAATCTTCCAAAACTAAGTCAAGAAGAATCAGAGAATCTGAACAAACAAATTACATCTAGTGAAGTTGAGCAGTAATTAAAAAAAAACAAACAAAAAACCCTCAACAAACAAATGCCCTGGACAAGATGGCTGCACAAGTGAATTTTACCAAACATTCCAGGAAGAACTAACGCCTCTCCTTCTCAAACTATTTCGTAAAACTCAGGAGGAGGGAAGATTCCCAAACTCATTTTATAGGCCAGCATTATCCTAATTCCAAAACCAGATAAAGACACTACAAAGAAAGAAAATTATAGGCCAATATCCCTGATGAACACAGACATTAAAATCCTCAACAACATATTAGCAAACTGAATACAGCAATACATAAAAAAGATCATACACCATGATCAAGTGGGACTTATTCCAGGTATGCAAAGTTGGTACAACATTTATGAATCAATAAATATGATTCACCACATAAACATGAAGGATAAAAACCACATGATCATATCAGTGGATGCAGAAGAAAGCATCTGATAAAATCCAGCACCCATTTACGATAAAAACTTCATCAAAGTGGGATAAGAGGGAACATACCTAAACATAATAAAGGCCAGATATGATAATGCCACTGCCAACGTCATACTCAACGGGCAAAAACTGCAAGTGTTCCCCTTAAGATTGGGAACAACACAGGGGTGTCTGATTTCACCTCTTTTATTTAACACAGTACTCAGAGTCCTAGCCACAGCAATCAGACAATAATAAATAAAAGGTATCAAAATTGGAAAGGAAGTAGTGAAACTGAAACTGTCTTTATTTGCAGATAACATGATACTATTCATAGAGACCCCAAAGATGCCACCAAGAAACTACTAGGACTGATAAATGAATTTAGCAAAGTAGCAGGATTCAAAATTAATATCCAGAAGTCAGTTGCATATTTATATGCCAATAACAAACTAACAGGGAAATTAAGAAAATAATCCCTTTTACAATTGCTTCAAAAAGAATAAAATAGCTAGGAATAAACCTAACCAAGGTTATAAAAAACCCTGTACTCTAAAATTATAAGACACTGAAGAAAGCAATTGAAAAGGATACAAATAAGTGGAAGCACACATAGTGTTCATGGGTAGGAAGAATTAACACCATTAAAATGTCCACACTACACAAAGCAATCTATAGATTCAACACAATTCCTATCAAGATTTCAATGATGTATTTCATAGTACTAGAACAAATATTTCAAAAATTTGTATGAAGCTACAGAAGGCCCTGCATAGCAACAGCAATCCTGAGAAAGAAGAACAAAGTTGGAGGAATCACACCACCTAATATCACAATACTATATATACTGTATACTATATGGCCCTATGTACTATAAGACCATAGTAATCAAAACAATCTGATACTGGCATAAAAACAGTCATACAGATCAATAGAACAGACTAGAGAACCCAGAAATACGCACATACCTTTATAGTCAATGAATATTTGACAGAGGAAGCAACCACATACAATGGGCTAAAGATAGTTTACTTAATAAATGATTTAGGTAAAATTGGACAGATACATGCAGAAAATTAAACTATACCACCTTGTTACACCACACACAAGAATAAATTCAAACTGGATCAAAGACTTAAATATCAGATCCACAACTGTAAAACATTGTAGAAGAAAGCATAGGCAGCAAAATCTCGGACATTGCTCCTAGCAGTATTTTATTGGATATATCTCTGCAGTCAAAGGAAACAAAAAATACGTGAGACTACATCAAACTAAAAAGTTTTTGCACAGCAAAGGAAATCAACAAAATAAAAAGACAACCCACATAATAGGACAACATATTTGCCAATACATCCAATAAGGGATTAATATTCAAAATTTATAAAACTCAACACCAAAAAACTAAACAATGGGCAAAGAACCTGAATAGACACATCCCCAAAGAGGACATACAAATGGCCAATAGATATATGAAAAGATGCTCAATGTCACAGATCATCAGAAAAATGCTCATTAAAACCACAATGAGATACCATCTCACACCTGTCAGAATGGCTGTCATCAATAGATTAACAAACAAGTGCTGACAAGGATGTGGGGAAAGGGGAACCCTTATGCACTGTTGGTGGGAATGCAGACTGGTGCAGTCACTGTGGAAAGCAATATAGAGATACCTCAAAATATTAAAAATGGATCTGCCCTTTTACCAGTGATCCCACTTCTGGGAATATATCCAGAGGAACCCATAACACTAATTCTAAAGAACACAAGCACCCCTATGTTCATTGCAGCATTATTTACAATCACCAAGATAAGGAAGCAGCCCAGGTGTCCATCAGTAGATGAGGGGATAAAACAACCATTTTACCACTTGTGTACCACTTGGCCATAAAAAGAAGAAATTTTTACCCTTTTCGACTGGATGGATGGACCTGGAAAACATTATACTAAGTAAGCCAGTCAGAGAAAGACAAATACCATATGATTTCACTCATAACTGGAATCTAAGACGACTCATAGATAGAGAGCAGGCTGACAGCGGTGGGGCATGGGTTAAGGTGGGGTGGAGGCATCGAGCGGAAAAGGGACAAGGGCACATGGAGTGGTCCAGCAGTGTGATTGCTGGGGGCATAGGGGTGAAGGGGGCTGAAGGATAATGGAAAAGAATACAATAAAGATTAAAATTTTTAAATTAATGGTAAATGTGAATGTACTTAATGCCACACCAAACACTTTTGAGATGGTGAATTTTGTGCTTTGCATATGACACAAATTTTACTATTTTTAAAAAGAAAAAAATTAATGGGGAGAAAATAATGCGAAAATCAAATTTATTTCAAATAAACCATTGCGATTGGTACATAAGCTTTTTCTTCAGGTCAGTGTTTGTCTGAGACCAGTTGCCTTGCAGCTATTCCTGTACAAACACAGCACTGACTGACACTTGTTTTGTAGGATTGCTCAATCATGGCCTGCGTAATGGGCTCATATTACCTGAAGTAATGATTTTTTGGAGAAAGAGAAACCAGAGAGATAATATAAATGACACACAGAGAAAAAACGAAGAAAATAAAGACAACTTGCCTAAAGCAGATGTAATAACTGCATAGTATTTGCATCTTTATAAAGTTTATCTCCATTTCATAGGGTGATGAAAGTGAATGTTACAGGAACTTTCTAAAGCCATGACCTCAGCGACGATAAACTTGAACTGGTTTTAACTAGTGGATGGTAGTGGAATGTTGACCAGCATTATTTCATTCCTCTGCCTGTTTACCTTGGGACTTTAGAAGATCTTACTAGTTAGGTTTCTTCTTTAGATTCTTAACTTGAAAATCAAGAGTTTATAATGATTAATGAAATTATTTCTATCATACATGCTGGTCTCAGAAAAAGGCACCAGAAAATATAAGATCTTGTAACCTATTTTTATTTTTTATTCCTCGTATACAGACACTCCTATCCTAAAGCCAGTACCTGTCTTGAGAAAATGTGATGTGAAGGATTCTCCACTTGAGCCAGATACATCCACACCGATGAAAAAGAAAAAGGGATGGCCTAAAGGCAAGAGCCGCAAACCAATCCACTGGAAGAAAAGACCTGGTCGGAAACCAGGATTTAAGTTGAATCGGGAAATCATACCCATTTCTACTCAAGAATGCATTGTTGAGCCCATTGTCCCCATTCCTAAACCTGGACGTAAACTCAAAAGTCAAGAGAATGAAGAAACTGTTGAATCAAAAGGAGACTTGCCTTTAACTGAAGAAAGGAAGGAAGAAGAAGAGATGCACATGGAAGCGGAAGAGGCTGAAGAGGGAGAAGAAGAAGACACAACCAGCAGTGAAGTTAGAGCGGCTTCTCCAGTGGACAGCAGCAACAGTCCTGAGACGGAAACGAAGGAAGCCGAGGCAGAGGAGGAGGAAGAGAAACCCCACGTCTCAGAAGAGCAGAGGCAGTCTGAGGAAGAGCAGCAAGAACTGGAAGACCAGGAGCCAGAGGAAGAGGACGAAGTGGCTGCAGAGACAAATCAGAATGAGGACCATGATGCAGACGATGAAGATGATGGTCATCTAGAATCTACAAAGAAAAAAGAGCTAGAGGAGCCGCCCATCAGAGAAGATGTCAAGGAGGAGCCTGGTGGTCAGGAGTCTTTTTTAGATACGAGTATGCAGAGCAGTAGGGAGAATGTAAAGGACAAAGATGAAACAGAACCAGATTCTGAAGAGGAACAGACTTCCCATGAAACATCTGTGGTATCAGAGCCCGTGCCAGGGTCTGAGGATGATCATGAGGAAGATTCAAACTCAAAAGAAGAGTTAATTGAGTTGAAAGAGGAAGATGAGATTCCCCATAGTGAACTGGATCTGGAAACCGTGCAAGCAGTGCAGTCTTTGACCCAAGAAGAAAGCAACGAGCATGAGGGCGCCTACCAGGACTGTGAAGAGACGCTCGCGGCTTGCCAGACCTTGCAGAGTTACACCCAGGCTGATGAAGACCCTCAGATGTCCATGGTTGAAGACTGTCATGCTTCAGAACACAACAGCCCAATATCTTCTGTCCAGTCTCATCCAAGCCAATCAGTCCGTTCAGTCAGCAGTCCCAATGTGCCTGCCCTCGATAGCGGTTACACCCAGATCAGCCCAGAACAAGGATCCCTGTCCGCACCTTCTATGCAGAACATGGAGACCAGCCCCATGATGGATGTGCCTTCCGTATCAGACCACTCTCAGCAGGTGGTGGACAGTGGCTTCAGTGATCTGGGCAGCATTGAGAGCACCACAGAGAACTATGAGAACCCTAGTAGTTATGATTCCACAATGGGTGGCAGCATTTGTGGGAATAACTCTTCCCAGAGCAGCTGCTCCTATGGTGGGTTATCATCCTCCAGCAGCCTCACCCAGAACAGTTGCGTTGTCACTCAGCAAATGGCAAACATGGGCAACAGCTGCAGTATGATGCAGCAGAACAATGTCCAGCCTGCTGCCAACTGCAACATCAAGTCACCTCAGAGTTGCGTGGTGGAGCGGCCTCCCAGTAACCAGCAACAGCCGCCACCACCACCACAGCAGCAGCAGCAGCAACAGCAGCAGCAGCAGCAGCAGCAGCAACAGCAACAACCAGCACCTCAGCCCCCACCACCCCAGCAGCAGCAGCAGCAGCAACAGCAGCAGCAGCCACCACCTCAGCCCCAGCAGCCTCAACCCCCACCCCCACCTCAACAGCAGCCACCCCTGTCACAGTGTAGTATGAATAACAGTTTCACTCCAGCGCCTATGATCATGGAGATACCAGAATCTGGAAGCACTGGGAACATCAGTATCTATGAGAGGATTCCAGGGGATTTTGGTGCCGGCAGCTACTCTCAACCGTCAGCCACCTTCAGTTTAGCCAAGTTGCAGCAGCTGACTAACACCATTATGGACCCTCATGCCATGCCTTATAGCCATTCTCCTGCTGTGACTTCCTATGCAACCAGTGTTTCTTTGTCTAATACAGGACTGGCTCAGCTAGCTCCATCTCATCCATTAGCTGGGACCCCTCAAGCACAAGCCACCATGACGCCACCCCCAAACTTGGCATCCACCACCATGAACCTCACGTCACCTCTGCTACAGTGCAACATGTCTGCTACCAACATTGGCATTCCTCATACTCAGAGGTTGCAAGGGCAAATGCCAGTCAAGGGGCACATTTCCATCCGCTCCAAATCTGCACCACTGCCCTCTGCGGCTGCTCACCAGCAGCAGCTGTATGGCCGCAGCCCACCGGCAGTTGCCATGCAGGCTGGCCCTCGTGCATTGGCTGTTCAGCGTGGCATGAACATGGGGGTTAATTTAATGCCAACCCCTGCCTATAATGTCAATTCCATGAATATGAACACCTTGAATGCCATGAACAGCTATCGAATGACGCAGCCCATGATGAACAGCAGTTACCATAGTAACCCTGCCTACATGAACCAGACAGCACAGTATCCTATGCAGATGCAGATGGGGATGATGGGGAGCCAGGCCTATACCCAGCAGCCTATGCAGCCAAACCCTCATGGAAACATGATGTACACTGGCCCCTCCCATCACAGCTACATGAATGCTGCTGGTGTGCCCAAGCAGTCACTCAATGGACCTTACATGAGAAGATGAGCAAGATGAACTTGCAATTAAAAACTTAAATATATATAAATAAAGGAACCTTTTATACTGACAAACCAGAGAAAAATGGACCTTTTTTCCAGTTAAAATATTGCTGTAGATTTAGAGGAATTTTTCTTTGGTTTATTTTATTTTTTAGGAAACCTGGTCTTCTCTTTTTGGGGGGTTCATTTTGTTCCGGGTTTTGGTTTTCTTCATAATCTTGAACATTTTACAATAGAACTCATCTAAAAATGGATTTGGGGATGGGGAAACGTGCACAAAAATCTTTTCATAATTAAAAAGAGCCTTACTTTCTTTATACACCACATGGACAGAATTTGTGTAAAAGTGAAATATCTTTATTTGAAGATGTATGTTTCCCCTCACTGTTTGCAGCTCCCAGTGTTGTTACTTTTAAATGTTATATATACATCTTGAGGGTTGACCAGACCCTCTCCTCCAAACCCGACCTTTCATTTCCTACTTCATTCCAGCAGGAGGCACTTATGGGAGACTCGGATGGGGATGTGGAGAACAACCCAAGCTCCTTAAACTTATTATTATTGTTAATATTATTATTATTATTAATAAAGTGAGGCAGGAAAATGCTTCTCCTTTTAAAATCCCCTCCACTCCCTACACACACACACACCTCTTGAAACCTTTCCCCAAGAATGTTTCTTTATAGATGACTTCATTGAAATGCTTGTCTTTCTTAAATCAAGTGTAATATAATTTTTTTTACTATTCCCACTCAGCACTCAGAGACACAAAAATACTGTAAGTCTCAATTAACAGCAGAATCTCAGAGGAAAGCTGTTTGCAATCCTAATTTAGCCTTGGAGGAATAGAGATGGTCAATTAACAATCAAAAAGAGGAAATTAACCTCTTGTTTTTTACCACCTGGTGAATCAGCCATAAAGCCCGTATTCCACGCAGTCTCTTGTTTTTAGTATGTACTTTGAGATGCTAAGGGTCTTGATTCTTGAGCCTTTGACTCTGATTAAATTCAGTCCCCAGTGATTAGCCTCTTACATTCTTACAGTGTTGGTGGATGACTGTACATTTCAGTGATTTGAAAATACCTGACAAACCTTTGACACTGTTTATGTTGGAAGAGATGACACAGACTGTGTGTCGTAAGAGAGATCATGTTGTGTGTTTTATAGCTACTTAAATGATACATACCTCTAGCCTTCATTTGTCTTTTGAGATCCTGAGTTCATCCCCTGTGAATCAGAGTGCACCAGCCACTCACCAGTGAGTGGCTGAAGAGAAGAGGGATAGATAAACCAACCACCAGCATAGTAGGGCAAATCTGGACAGCAGGGTTTTAGCAGGCTATGTTGTTCCCAATTCCATTCTCTTTTCTCTTGTGCAGCCAGTTTGCCCATTCTCTTCCTATTGCTCCAGGGATAGGTAAAAAAATATATATATATATTCCATCATTAGAAGATGGAAACTATTATACCACTTGGTATGTGCAGTCAAATATCCAAAAGGGGGAAGTACTGCTTAAAGAAATACCTGTAAGCATTAAATTCTCTCCTTTATTTGTACATTTTATATAGATAAATTTTTGAAGTACTAATTAGGCATTAAAGTTTTTCAAATGCACAGGTTTGTTGGTTTTTTTAATACACTTTAATTGACTTTCTCAATTAAA
>PVKM010024470.1:0-20502 GCA_004027735.1 Carollia perspicillata
TGGACAATAACAAGGGGGGATGGAGAAAGGAGGGAGGTGGGAAGGGCTGGGGGTGGGCTGGGATGGGGGTAAAGGGCAGAAAAACTGTACTCGAACAACAATTAAAATAAAAAAAATAAACTAAATTTGAATTTCTTTCCACTTGCTAATAAGTTACAACAAGGGCAAAACAGTTTAAATACCTGAACCTTTCTTTCTTTTCCTTCCTTCCTTCCTTCCTTCCTTCCTTCCTTCCTTCCTTCCTTCCTTCCTTCCTTCCTTCCTTCCTTTCTTCCTTCCTTCCTTCCTGGTGACTAAGATAATCTAAATAAAACACTGTACAGTACCTGGCACATAACAAGCACTCAATTATGGAAGGTGATTATGAATTAAATTATTACTATTATTATGTTATTATTAGTTAGGTAATATCTAATCTAATTTCTCATTTAATAAAGCAACCTCTCCTACAATTTTACTTCTAGCTGACTATCCAATCTTTTAATCAAACAATTTTATTGTTAAAAATTTATAGCACAATTTCTTCTGCCCAGCTTATACTCTGAAGCATCTCACTGCTGCTACATAGGAATTACATGTCATTGCATTTACCTTAAAGCACATACTCATGCATACCACATTTATTTAGTACCATGTGTATGCTTGAGAATGCGGTGGATGCTAGGAATACAGGTAATGGGACAGATATGATATATGTAAGGGGCTTGCAAACTAGTAGTCAGAAAAATATGCAAGTATTATAAACACTAGGAGAGAGTATAATAGAATATTTTATGGTTCCATCTATATGACCTAAAATAGATAAATTTGTAGAAGCAGAGAATACAACAGTAGTTGCCTCAGGTTTGGAGAGTAGGAGGAAATGTGGAGATTTCCAATGAGTACAAAGTTTTAGTTATGCTGCTTGAATAGGATCTAGAGATATACTGTAACATGGAGTACCTATAGTTAACAATATAGTATTGTGTACCTTAAAATTTAAGAGGGTAAGTAGCATGTTGACTGTTCTAAATAAATAAATAAATAAATAAATAAATAAATAAATAAATAAATAAATAAATAATCTCATTTGAAAAACAGTCCCAGAACTATAGGAATGGTCAGTTCTCACAAGTAGTTCTGAAAGGAGATGACAATTAAGCTGCACCTTTCAACATAAAAAGGATTTCTCCAAGCACAGTGAGTCAAGTGTGAGGACTGGAACAGAATAAGGGGAAATCCTACCAGAGAATGCATTATGAGTTAAGATGTGAAAAGCTGAGATAACCTGGTGTGACAAGATAGTTTGTCATTTCTGGTCTCCAGCACTAGAGGGGCAGAGTAAATGGGCGTAGATAAAACCAAGAGATTTAATAGACATCTTACCCCGGGAATATGTGTATGTCATATTGATGAGTTTGGATGTTTCTGCCTAAAGCAATAGAGGACTGATTTTAAATTGGAGAATTTTATTGTAAACTTTCAAAATGCCATTCTGTGGTTGTATAAAACGAATTGGAAGAGCAGCACTAATAAAGCCAGTGACTTTGGCAGCATCTCAGTCCTTGACACAATGACCTCTGTTGTTCTCAACATGAGCACCTAGCTTGAGCTTTCATGAGGTTCTAAGCAATTAAGTCAAATTGTTCACTTACAAGGAAGCAGCAGTCAGCTCAGATCCTAGATGCTTTTTCATATGATTGACTAATTAAAAACTCACTATTCTGTACCAAAGCAGCTGAGTTTAACATACAGCAATAATATTTCTTAATTTTAGCCCATTATGCCCACCTTCAAGTTCCATATCTCTTTAATACCTTCTCCTCCCTCACACCCTGGAGTTTAAGGGGTTCAAATTTTTCAGTGTGACATAACCTGTTTTTTAAAAATCATTATCACTTTACTGTTAAATTAGCTTTTATTAATTTTTTACAGAGAAAACCACTGAGTGAAAGAGGCTGTTATTATGAATATTTCTGTAGCTAAAAGTGTCAGAAGAAGATTAGAATTCATGTCCTCTGACTCAGGCCCTGTATGTCATCAACTACAGGACAGTTTTCACTCTGTGAGCATTCCCACAGAGATAAATTATGTGACAAAAATAGGTAATTTTCATACCTGTAACCAAAAGAAATTGAGTTTTGGACAAATATGGATATAGACTATGGGGAATTAAAATCTCATACATTCTCCCTTGGAAGATTATCTTCATTTTAAAAGAATATATACTAATTTTTTCCTGATTCATTGGGAAAATATTAGATATATTAGTAAAATTTGAATACAGTCTAATTCATCTCACAGAGGAGAAAATTTAAGACCAAAAACTGGTAAGAAAAGAGTATTAGAAATGTAACATTGACCAACATCAGTCCAAGAAGGCTCTTATTACATTATCTATTCATAATAAAACACATGTTCCAGACCTGATCTACATGGAGAACAAATGAATTTGAATTTCAATATCCAATGGAAGAAGTTTTCAAATTATATTACCCAATTCATTAGCATATTTGGAGAAGGTTCATTATTATAATTGACATTTTTTACAGATTTGAGGCATTGTAAGAATGGTAAAAAGAGCTGTGTCAACTTAATGTGTGATTAAATTGATGCATTAGCTAGTTCTCATCCAGACTAATAATATGGAGTGGTTTTCATTAAAACTATAATAGCAGTAGTGAAAGGAAGGTTATAGGTGATTTTTCTCTTTCTTGTCCCATTCAAACAACACTCATAACTACTATGTTTCCATCCTCCCCATAAAATAAAAGCTAATATGCAGTGACTTCAGAGATCATCAGACCACTTAGAAAGCTATCACCTTGCATGAGCATCACTCTTAGCCACAGGGAAACCAATTGCATGCAGCAGCAATGCAGGGCACAAAAACATTTTTTAAATAGTCTGATTTTTAATATTTAAAAGTTGTTTGAATATTAATAGCTTTTATGGAAAAAGTCAGATCATTTTATGATTTTTTAAAATTGCTTCATAATTTAGGCTTGTCTTCTTTTTCGATTTTAAACGAAAGTGAAAAAAATAATCTTTTCCTTGCTTAGTGTTGCAAAAGCCCTTTTTGGCTCTGTTTCTTCCCCCTGCAATGCTATTCAAGTTATAAAAAATGACTAACTTTATAGCCCTTTAAAAATCACAAAGGGAATGTCAATTCTAAAGTTGTTTACGGATTCTGGTAAGAATTACTCCCATAACCGAATATTCTTTATTTTGTGATTTTATGGCTTCCCATGAAGAAAATGTTTTTGATTTTCCACTACTTTTTAACCTTTGTCTGCCTGATTGGCTTAAACTATGACGTTATAGAGATGCTTTTTTTCCCATGACTTACCTTTCTACTCATTTTTGTAGGCAGATTGAGTATAATGGGCTGATAAACTTGTCCTTAGAAATAGCACCATTTATCATCTAGGACCCTTGAGTTAGTAAAACCAAATTCCTAAGTTGCATGTTGTTGATTCCATGGAGAAACATGCTATCATAATCTCCATTTCCTGTGATTGCTCCTGTGTTCTGGGGGTGTTAATTATCAGATTGAAATAAAAATTTATGATAAAAATTATACTTTACTTACAAATAGTACATATAGGCATCTTATAGGTAAAATTGCAGTCTGCTTAGAAAATTCATAAATAGATGTCAAAATGATGGTTACTAATGCAACTAAGTTTCTTGATCAATATGATTTCCTGAAGATTCAGAGGGGCATCTGAGAGATGGCTAGAATGGAACCCCAGTGATAACATTTAAGAGGCTAAACTGCAAAGCTGTTTCACAGAATTTAGTTCATCTGTGTTCAGAGTGGAACTGTAGTGAAGTAGTGTGCCTGTTATGTTGGTAACTCCACCCTAAACTGCCAGTTAATGACTTATAACGCCCAAGAAGTAACATCATGAATTATATTCTAACTTTAAAACATCATTAAATAGATCTCCCAAATCTCAAATGCTTACAAAATATTTTAAATGCATTTTATTTTTTTAAAGATTTTATTTATTGATCTTTAGAGGGGAAGGAAAGGAGAGAGGGAGAGAAAATATCAATATATGGTTGCCTCTTGTGTGTCCCCTGCTGGGAACTGGCCTGCAACCCAGGCATGTGCCCTCACTGGGAATCGAAACGTGATCCTTTGGTTCATAGGCCCACGCTCAATCCACTGAGCTACACCAGCCAGGGCTTTAAATGCATTTTAAGTATATTCTTCCACTTTTATGCTCTTTTTAAAAGTCATATTGTACTAAAGAAATTATTTGGAAATGACAGCATATGGAGAAAGTATACAAATAAATACTGTGAGACTAACGTTTAAAACACCAATGTTATAACTTACCTGTAAATCTATACTTTCAGTTTACAAAAAGATAAAAAATATGATCTAGGTTAGAAATAAATACATGACCATCACAATTGGTAGCAGTCTGAGTCCTACTGTCATTTATAACTTTTGCATATCAAGCCAAAGTCTCTGAATTTCCATACAACCAAACTAATTTTTGGAGTTTGGTTAAAAAAATGGATATATTTTTGAAGTCACAGAATGAGTCACTAATAGGCAGGAGCAAGAGTAGAAAACCAGTGGTGGATATTTCACTAACATTGATGAATTGCATTTAAGTTTAAAGTCCATATATAAGTGATATATTTTCTTTAAGGAAAAATTATATTGTAAAAGTCACTACCATAGTTTGGAATTAAAAGTTTGTCCACATTGGTGTCAAGTGTTTTCCATCCTGAAGTAAGGCATTGAACATTTGTTCTTCAATTTAAAAATCACCAATGTTCTTTTAGCACTTAGAAAAAATTTTCCACATTCTTTCCCTGTCATCAAGATTTCCCCAGGATCTGTCCACCACCTTCATCCTCAACCACGTGGATCCTAAATCTTAGCATCAAACATATGCATTCTCTGATACTAATGTACATCCCACAGCTTTCTTCTTTGCCTAGTGATGTTCTCTCTGATTTCTGCCTGAATTCCAAGAATACTGCATTCACCCAATGACAGCAGAATACTCTTTTCAAATGCATCTAGAATAATTTTCAGGGTACACCATATGATAGGCCATGAAAATAAGCCACAAAAAGCAATTAAAAAGGATTTCAGATATACAATGTATGTTCTCTGATCATTATAGAATGAAACTAGAAATCAATAACAGAAAGAAACTTGGAAAATTCACAAATATGTGAAATCACAGAGGAAATTAGAAAATACTTGCAGGTAAATGGAAATGAAGACAAAACATACTAAAAATATGGGATAGACCTAAAGGAGAGTTTAGAGGGAAATTAATAGCCATAAGCCCCTATATTTAAAATGTATAGTTTTCTATTGCGACTATAATAAACTACCACAAATTTATAGGCTTAAATCAACACAATTTTTTAGCTTACAATTCTGTTGGTTGGAAGTCTCATTGAGCTAACTCAAGGTCTCAGTGGAACAATAGGAAGGAATTTATTTTTATTACCTTTTTTGGATACTACAGGGACAATATCATGGCTAATGTCCTCCTTTCTAGATCTAGAAAACCATCAATGGATGAAGTTCTTCTAACACCCCATCACTCTGAACTCCTCTTCTTTTCCTCATTTTTTCCTACTTAATCTTCATTATATTTTTTTCCATTACATTTAGTCCCCTAATACCCCACTTCCCCCAACAATCACCACACTCTTGTCCATGTCCATGAGTCCTTTTTCCTTTGCTGAATCCCTCCACCCCCCTCCCCTCCCCTGCATCAGCTGTCATCCTACTCTCTATCCATGAGTCTGGCCCTATTTTCCTTGTTAACTTCAGTTTGTTCATTAGATTCCACATATGAGTGAGATAATATAGTATTTGTCCTTCTCTGACTGATTTCACATAGCATTATGTTCTCTAGGTTCATCCATAGTGTTACAAAGGGTAAAATTTTCTTTTTCTTTTATGGCTGAGTAGTATTCTATTGTGTAAACGTCCCATAGTTGTCTGTCTCATCTATTGGAAATGACAGCACATGGAGAAATGTCTCATCTATTGGTGAACACTTGAGTTGCTTCCATATCTTGGTGACTATAAATAACTCTGAAATGAACTAAGGGTTCTTATGTTCTTTTTAATTAATGTTTTGGGTTCCTTAGGATATATTCTCAGAAGTGGGTCAGCTGGGCCGAAAGGCAGATCCATTTTTAATCTTTTGAGGTATCTCCACACTGCTTTCCACAGTGACTGCACCAATCTGCATTCCCACCAGCAGTGCAAAAGGGTTCCCTTTTCTCAGCATCTTCATCAGCACTTGTTGTTTGTTGATTTACTAATGATAGCCATTCTGACAGGTGTGAGATGATATCACATTGTGGTTTTAATTTGCCTTTCTCTGATGATTAGTGACATTGAGCATCTTTTCCTATGTCTATTGGACACATGTATGTCCTCTTTGGGGAAGTGTCTATTCAGGTCCTTTGCCCAATTTTAATTGGGGTGTTTGTTTTTTGGTGTTGAGTTTTGTACATTCTTTATACATTTTGGATATTAACCTCTTATCAGATGTATAGGCCAATATGTTCTCTCATTTTGTGGGTTATCTTTTTATTTAGTTGATGATTTCCTTTGCTGTGCAGAAACTTATTAGTTTGATGTAGTCCCATTTGTTTATTTATTTTTTGTTCCCTTGCCTGGGAAGATGTATCTGATAAAATATGGCTACAAACAAGGTATGAAATGTTGCTGCCTATGCTTTCTTGGAGGATTTTTGTAGTTTCAGGTCTAACATTTAAATCTTTGATCCACTTTGAATATATTCTTGTGTATCGTGTAAGAAAGTGGTCTAGTTTTATTTTTCTGCATGTACCTGTCCAATTTTCCCAACACCATTTATTGAATAAACAATCATTAGCCCATTGTATATGTTTGCTTCCTTTGTCAAATATTGACTGTAAATGTGTGGGTTTAATTCTGGGCTCTCTATTCTGTTCCATTGATCTGTGTATCAGTTTTTATGCCAGTACCATGATGTTTTGATTACTGTGGCCTTATAGTATAGTTTGATATTAGGACATGTGATTCCTCTGTTTTGTTCTTCTTTCTCAGGATTGCTGGTGCTATGTGCGGCCATTAGTTGTTACATAAACTTTTAAAAGATATCTGTTCTAGTTCTGTGAAATACATCATCAGAATCTTGATATGGATTGCATTGAATCTATAGGTATCTTTGGAAAGTATGGACATTTTAATGTTAATTCTTCCTATCCATAAACATGGAAGTATGTGCTTCCACTTATTTGTGTCTTCAATTTCTTTCTTCAGTGTCTTATAATTTTTTGAGTACAGGTCTTTTACATCCTTGGTTAGGTTTATTCCTAGGTATTTTATTCTTTTTGAAGCAATTGTGAATGAAATTCTCTTCTTTTTGTTTTCTTGATGAGTCTAGTTAAAGGTTTGTCAGTCTTGTTTATCTTTTCAAAGAATCAGCTCTTGGATTCATTGATCTTTTGTAGCATTTATTTTAGTCTCTATTTCATTTATTTCTGCCCTGATCTTCATTATTTCCTTTCTCCTAGTCACTTTGGGCTTTGTTGTCATTTTTCAAGTTCCTTTATATGTCAACTTAGATTGTTTATTTGAGCTTTTGTTTTGTTTTGTTTTGTTTTTGAGATAGGCCAATGCTATGAACTTCCCTCTTGGATTGCTATCCCAGTGTCCCATAGATTTTGGACTGTTGTCTTCTCCTTTTCACTTATTTCAAGGTATCTTTTGATTTCTTCCTTAATCTACTGTTAACCCACTTATTATTTAATAACATGTTATTTTGCTTACATGTCTTTGTGTGTTTTTCAGTGTTTTTCTTGTGAATGATTTCTAGTTTCACAGCATCATGGTCAGAAAAGATGTTTGATATGATTTCAATCTTTTTAATTATTATCGAGATTTGTTTTGTGTCCTAACATGCTGTAGCCTAGAACACATTCTATGTGTACTGAAAAGTATGTATATTCTGCTGCTTTGGGTTGAAATGCTCTGAAGGTATCTGTTAAATCCATTTGATCTAGTGTATTGTTTTAACCTGCTGACTCCTTGATTTTTCTCTCTGGAAGATCTAGCCATTGAAGAAAATTGAGTGTTAAAATTCCTGGTCATGACTTTATTCCTGTTGGTCCCTCCCTTTATCTACATGAAGATGAGCTTTACATAATTTAGTGCTCTTCTGTTGGGTGCCTAAATGTTTACTAGGATTATCCTCTTGTTGTTTTGTTCCCTTTATCACTAGACAGTGTTCTTGTTTTCCTCTTACTATAACCTTGGTTTTAAAGTCTGTTTTTTCTAATGTAAGGACTGCTACCCCACCTTTTTTTCCAAATGCATGAAATATCTTTTTCTATCCCTTTACTTTTAGTCTGTGTGTACTTTTTGATCTAAGATGTCTTGGAGGCAGCATACACGTGGTTCTTGTTTTTTTATTATTTTTAATTTTTTTATTGTTCGATTACAGTTGTCCCCATTTTTCCTCCATTACTTTCTCTTGCACTACACACTCCCACCACCCACATTCAATTCCCCCCATTATATTTGTCCATGGGTCCTTTATATATTTTCCTTGACTTGACTCTTTGCCTTCTTTCTCCCATTGTCCCCTTTCCCCCTCCTCTCTGGTCACTGTCAGTTTGTTCTTTATTTTCATGTCCCTTGTTCTATCTTACTCATTTTTTTGTTTTGTTGATTAGATTCCACTTATAGGTGAGATCATACAGTATTCGTCTTTCATCTCCTGGCTTATTTCAAGTAGTATAATACTCTCCAGTTATCCATTCAGCTACCCTATGTCTTTTGTTGGACATAGAAGCCCTATACACTTAAGGTGATTATTGATATGCATTTAGTCCCATTTTGTTGTTAGTGTTTTTTTTCTTTCTTTCCCTTTTTCTTCTTCTTCTTAAAGCAAGCCCTTTAATGTTTGCTGCAGTACTGTTTGGTGTTATCAAACTCCTTTAGCTTTTTTCTGTCTGGGAAGCCCCTCATTTCTTCTTTAATTTTACCCAGCTTTGCTGGGTAAAGTAGCCTTGGTTGTAAATCCTGATTTTCATCATATTGACTATTTCATGCCACTCCCTTCTAGCTTGAAATATTTCTGATGAGACATCAGATGACAGTCTGTGTGGTGCTCCCTTGTATGTAACTAACTGCTTTTCTGTTGTGGCTTTTTTGATTCTCTCCTTGTCTTTGACCTTGCCATTTTAATTATGATGTGTCTTTGTGTAGGTCTCTTTGTGCCCAACTTGTATGGGACTCTCTAATCTTCCTGGATTTATGCGACCTTTTCCTTTACCAGATTAGGGAAGTTTCCAGTTGTTATTTCTTCAGTTAGGTTCTTGATCCCTTATGCATTCTCTTCTTTCTCTGGTATTCCCACAATGCAGATGTTGTTATGCTTCATGCTGTCCAAAATGCTTCTTAGGCTCTCCTCATTTTTAAAATATTTTTTCTTTTTACTCCTCTGCCTGGGTGTTTTCTTCTACCTTGTCTTTTAAATCACTGATTCAATCCTCTGCTTCATCTAACCCACTGTTTATTCCTTCCAGTGGATTATTTATTTCAGATACTACACTTTTCATTTCTGACTGGCCCTGTTTTATAGTTTCTATGTCTTTTTCATGGTGTTGAATATCCTTATAATCAGTACTATAAATTCTCTATCTCATGAATTGCTTGCTTCCATTTCATCTAGCTCTTTTTATGGAGAGTTCTCTTGTTCTTTCATTTGGGGTCTGTTTCATTGTCTTCCAATTTTGGCTGCTTGTTTGTATTTATTTCTATGTATTAGACAGATCTGCAAAGACTCTGGTGTAGGCCTTTGACAATACTTGTGACTGATGGTGGTGTGCTGTTCAGATCAACAGCCACACTGTGTGGCTCCCTCTGCTGGACATGTTTATGTGCAGAAAGAACCTACCTTCACAGCAAGGCTGGCTTTTATCAATACTGTGTTTGAGGGAGGGTCAGCTGAAGTCTCATAGAGCTCCCACGGATCCACCTTAGTTGTTAAAGTAATCGATAATATAGCCTCAATCTGTAATTAGCAGCCTGGCTTAAGCTGCATAGGGTGGGGCAGAATCATTTCTGTGGGGGGAGAGGAACAATTGCTTCCCCTCGGGCTGATGCCATTCAGAGAGGAGTGCTCTCCCTAAGAAAGATTGCTTCTGCAATATGGGGAATGCCTCAGCACAGGGTACCTGGCAGCCGTTCCTTCAACTCTCTCCACAAAGCCACCAACCCCAAACTCTCCTCATAGGTTTCTAGTCCACTCTGCCCTCCCTCTGCCAGAGTCCAGGGTAAGTGGCTGAAAATGATAATTTGTTCATTGGTCTTTGGCCTTTAAGAGGCTCCCGAGTCTCCAGTCATCTCTCCCTGGTAGACAGAAACCCTGATTTTTTTAGGCTGGCTGTTTGCTGGGTTCCTTTCCAGCTCTGGTGCTGTCAGTTGGGGAGCCCATCTTGGGAGAACCCTCTGGCCACTGAAATATCCCTTCAAAACTTCAGCTGTTGCCCACTAGAATCCAGCCAGCTGTCCCATGCTTCCTCTGCACTCCCTACCAATCATATTGTGGTAAAGCTGTTCTTCTGTCTGTCTGTGGTTATAAGACTTCTCTCCAGCTAGTTCAGTTGGTTTTTCAGAATGATTTCTCTCCAGTTTAATTGTAATTTCAAATTAGTCCTGGGCAGAGGTTTGTGTAGCTTTTCATGTACTCCTCTGCCACCTTGGATCTGACTTCCTCTTCTTCTGCCTCCATTTTTCACTGTGAAAGGCTGTTGTGATTACATTGGGTTTACTTGATAAACCAGAAAAATCTCTCCATTTTAGGGTAGCTTATCAGCAACCTTAACTCCGTCTGCAGCTTTAGCTTCTTTTGCCATATAATCTGACATAATCACAGGTCTCAGGGATTAGCATACAGACATCTTTTGGGGCAGAATAATGGCCACCCCAAAAGATATGCTTTCAAAAACATCATGCTAATTGAAAAAAGACAGTTTTGAAGGATAATGTCTTTATATTAAGTTTCCACTTACATGAAATATCCTGAATAGGCAATTCTATAGAAACAGAAAATCGATTGGTAATTGCTTAAGCTGGAGTTGGGACACAGGAGGTTGGGGGAGTGATTGTTAATGAGTAAGGAGTTTCTTTTTTGGAGTGATGAAAACACTCTAAGATCAAGAGATTACACATCTCAGTGAATATACAAAAAATCATTGACCTTCATATAAATGGATGGATTGTTTAATATACGTAGTAATCAAAATTATATTTATATATCAATAAAGTATCTAATAAAATTATACATTATATAAAAGACTTGTAAAAATTATTGTTGAACAAAACAACTTATACGAAGTTTTGTTTCATTTCCCTAGTGGTATATTCTCTGGGATATCAAGATGAAAAGCTCTTAGTTCACTGCTGTAACTGAGATGAACAAATAATGAGACAAGACTCTTTTTCATCTGTGTCCCAAAGTAATATGTATAAAATTTAACAGCGATGTTCTGAACAAGATCTGTCTTTGAAAAGAAGTGATTTAATTGTAAAATGTTATTTTTAAAATTAAATTTATTAGGGTGACCTTGGTTTAATAAAATTATATAGATTTCAAGTCTACAACTACATGATAACATCATTTGTATATTGTACTGTGTGATTATGAATTGAACCCCAAAGGCAAAAGAAGTAAAAGCAAAAATAAAAAAAAGGATTATATCAAACTAAAAAGCTCTGCACAACAAAAGAAATTGCCAGCAAAACAAAAAGCAACCAAATGAATGTAACTGTTTCTAAAAGCAGGAATCATGGTCAGCAGTCTTACAGAATTGAAGGAATGTATGCTCACAGGGATGGATTTTGTTTCAGATTAAATTAAGGGTCAGCAATGTATTTGTATCTAATTAGGTCTTTTAACCTACAAAAAACTCTATGGATAATAAAATCTATATTTTGTTGTTAAAATGTTTTAAATAGTGTTAAACAATATTAAATATGTTTACAATTGAAGGTATTTTTCATTTAATCTACAGTGAAAGTGTCTACAATTATTTTAGGTTTTACATTTTAAAAATTACACTTGTGAATTTTTGTAACTCTGGCATGCAATATTTTTTTGGAAAACATATGTTACTTGCAGGAGAAAGAAAGAGCCTGTCGCCATACCAAATTTTGATTATCGAATAATATATAGGTTATACAAGAATGCCATGAAATGCTATGTACTCAGCACTCACTTTTAATTTTTTAAAAAGAAGTAAGATGCTCAAAGATAAATATTGATCAATTGTGTGGTTGTTCCATTCACATACAAGAATGTGGGGGGAATATAATATAAAATTAATTATTCCAATGGAAACTTTAGCATACTTACATAAAACAGCACATAAAGAAGGACAATCGTAAGTTATTTTCTGCAGACTTCAGTGCATGCTAGCAAAAATCCAGTTGACACATCTGTAAACTATCTATTCAGGAGTCTTTCCTTTTTCTTCCTCAGTTCACAGTTCAAAGTCTTCCTCTGCCAAATCCTGTGAAGTAATAGAGAACAGGTTTGTCTTAATTATGTGACTTGATAATGGAACACTTGTTAGAAGCCATTTTTGTCCATGAATTATTAAGTTAAGGATAATTATTGTTTCTATATTTCTCTTTTAGAACCACATTAAGTATTATCCTAGTTACATTCATATCAGAAAGACTTCTAAAAGTTGGTGAGAATAGTAAAGAGAGTACATGAAGAATAGGAATGTTCTGTTAAAAATATGGTATTGATTTAGTCGAGCAGATGAAAAGAACTAAATCCTTCCAGCTAGGCCAACTGGTGATTAAGAGGGAGGAGAGCTAAAAGAATTTGAAGGGTGTGAACAAAAAACATGGACAACAAATGTTTAACATTATGCAAATGTTCACTGGGTAAAACAGCAACAGGCAGGATAAATTCTGGTTCTAATGAAATGGTATTTTAACAAAAACAATTGTCATTGGATGAAAAATTTATCTCTTGAATTATTTAAGCTTAATGAATAAGAACTTTCAAATGTTTTAGCAGCTAGTTGAAAATTTTAAAAGGTCATGTATGGAAACTTACTGGTTTATGCAAATAAAACCAAATTTTTTTCGGACATCATTTTTCACCATACCATTAAATCATGACTCAAATATGCTGAAAATTTTACTATATCTGTTTTCATATGTCATTCTGGTCAAATGCTTACAAAATGTACAATATGTGTTCCTCTTCGAAAACGGACATCAGATACTATCTGCTAGGATTTCTCAATCTGCTTGCGCAATAACCCATGACACACAAAATTATCTCCAAGAGTGCCATAGAAATCCCAAATGCCAATACTTTTAAAAGCATTTCAGAACAAAGTAGGTTCAATTAATTTTAATCTTTTTTTAAAATTATGATTATTTGAAAGGCAAGACATTTAGGAAGAATGGGTACCATGAAATAAAAGTAAATGTCAAAAAGTTTAAGAGTCACTGTTTCGGGCAATAAATACAACCATTGAATGAGAGACTGCTCATTTGTAAAATTTCTCCTAGTGATTTGATTCATGATTGACTAGCACCCCGGAAGACAGATTTCATGTTCCTAATGATATCCAAATGTGTTTTTTGTTTTGTTTTGTTTTTATCCTTTTTAAGACCATTAATTATAGGGATTATCTATTTGTTCTAAGCAGAATCAGATTTTAGCATTTGATAGCCCTGCAGAACAAAATGGGAATGATTGCAAAATGGGAGAATTTTCAATTTGGTTTAAAACATAAGAATGAAAATCATATCAATTTCAGAACATTCAATGTTCACTTCTGAGTACGATAACTTGGAAAACATGAAAAAGGAAAATAAGGCACATTCACATTTTACTTTAGTGATTTCAGTTTCATATTTAATGAGTTCACTATGAGAACAGCACAATACTGAGCAGGGGGGTTGGTTTTAAAATACCAAATGATCCTTGCTAGAGAGTAATTCACCAAATAGAGGTACACATAAAACATATTCACAAAACTATGATGGAGTGATAAAATCAATGAGTGACACAAATATGGGCTCTTGGTGAGTGAGATAATTAGCTCATCACTGAGACTGAGCAAATTTTCTATTTCAGCAAATAGAAATACATATGGAAGGAGATCATTCCTGATGGAGATAATGAAGTCAAATATTCACAGGTCATGAGTTGTTTGTAGCGTAGCTCATGGTTCAGTATAACTGTAACAAAGCCAGCGATGAAGGTAGATTGTGGCCAAATTGTGGGGAACTTCAAAGGCTGACATGAGAAGTGTGGACTGTATTCTACAGGAAAACCAATAGAGTTCAATGGACACATAAATAAATGCTTTAAACAATTATTTTTTTTGGAAATACACAAAAATAGTTGAAGTGGTTAAAATATGTAGGCATGAATGTCACTTCATGATCTTAAATCACTGCATAATCTTAAAATAATGAGAAATTAAAGTATGGGTCTGAAAGAAAAAATGGAAAAGAAGGAAAACAAAGAGAGAAGGAAATAAAGATTTTTGAGTGATGCTACAATATACTTACAAAATTTAACATTAGCAACACTTTTTTAATACCAATGTATTTAAGTTGGAGAAATACAAGTAAATTTTATTAATTAAAATAGTGACAATAGGGCTAGCTTATGAGCAACAGCAACACAAGCTGGCAGCCACTACAGGTTCAGGAGTAAAAGTCCCTCACGATTTTTGACTGTTGGAAGAACTCAAAGAAGCTAGAACAGAGTAGGGGATAGCATGGTTAGCTGGAGTTCGCCAGATGACTTAAAAGACGTGACACTAGATGGACAGGGATGATAACTGGGCCTCCAAGAGCTACTTATGAACCTGAACATACAGACTTAAAGTAAAATGTGGACCTAAATACCCAGAAGCATCCCCCCACTCTATATTTGTAAAAATATTAATATGAATGGAGTCAATAGTTCTGAGTGGTAGCCATATCAGGGCTAACAAAATGATGGAATTTATGTAGTATCGAAGTTGTCCTGCAGAAGCTTTGGTGCCTAATTGTGTCTAAAGAAAATATGAAACTCCCTCAGCCAGGTGAAGGGCAGTGTTACAGCAATTAATCAAAAATGGAAACCACAGATCCACTCCTCCTTCCTTTTTTTTGATTTAAGCAGTCTTCATTTTCCACAGTCTTAAGTTTTCTCAAAGTCCTAGAAAAGAAGCTCCCATTCAAAGGTGATTTATCCTAAGATACTGTGTATGATACTAAATTTTTGTCCACTTAAACTATATAATCTGTGCTATAAAAATAAAAATAAATAAAATAGTGATAATATTTAGGGATAAAGTACATTTATGCATAATGGTATGATGACATAGATCTAGTCATTTTAAATAATTCTATAGATGTTAGCAACTTGTTTTATGTTTAAAAATGTATTTGAATAATTTCCATTTTAATTGATATTTAAATTAATTAAAATATGAATGAATTAGTTAAAGGTTTAGTAAAGTAGGAGTAAATATAATGTTATTAATAAGAATCAATGAAGATTAAATCAGCAAATAATTATTAATAACTTTACAAGCATAAATTATTAAATTACTTTTTGGGGAATTTAAACAATATACCTGAAGAGGAATAACCTAGTTTTTAAAAATAGTTCTAAGAAATCAAACATTTTAGAAATTAAATGATAATAAGTGCAACAATTTATGTTATATTACTAAAGGGAAAATTAAAACTTCAACTATATAGCAACCCTGAAAAAAAAAGTGATGTTGGATAAGTTAATGTTCTGTATAGCTGTGAGTTTGTATTTTTAAGAATTTTAAACTTTTCTGGTGAAATTATTCCCCAAATAAGTAGTGTTTTGCTATTTTCTTAAGCCATTTTGCTGTGTTGCATATATATATATAGCTGGAGATTCAATTGTCTGTATTTTGGGGCATTGGAATAAGTAACTTACTTGTTGCTGTATGGTAGGTGGCACTGCTGTTTTCTCTTATAGTCTCTATTTTTCTCTTTTCATTGTTTTCCCAGCCATTTGTACTTAGGCTGTTTCCTAAATTACTATCATCAAATAGACAGAGCCTTTTCCCCCAGATTTTTGCATTGAATAGAATTAGGGGTTTTGTTCTTTGTTTTGTTCATTGTTGCTGAGTAATAAGGAATTGCTTCTTTGGTCACCAGAGACTTTCTTCTTGGCATGTTTCTTTCCATTGAACCTGGGAATCATATTTTGCAAAATAAGTAAATCCATAGTGGGCCCCACTGGAGATATTCATGGGAACTAGAAGATAAAATTCCCTGAAAATACCAAAACTAGTATTAAACTTCCACTCAACAAAAGTTGAACTTATGGTCTTCATATTAATTTATTCTTTAATAAGTTCAAGGGAATAAGCTCTCATTTTTCTTCTCATTATTAGTATTACTATTTCTTTCATTCTTTCAACTAAATAGCTTTAATGCCATTCTTGGAAATCAGATAATGACAGAATTGGACCTGGAAGCCAAGTCACTGAACATTCGACTTGGTTCTTTTTACTTTAACCGGAATTCACTTTTCCCTTCTGAGTTTCTGCTTCTTCAGTGAAGAAAAGAGCAGATCATCTATAAATCCCCTCCAGTTCTTGATTTCTAGGAATTATAATCAAATTCTGGAGCCCACTGTCAATCAATGCAAATTTGGCAAATATGCTTAGCTGAGTTAATGGTGAGCAGGAGACCATGAGTTCTTCTTTAATTAATTACTTAATCTCCTATGGAATTTAAAATGGAAACTTTGGTGTTAAATATTCCACCAAAACTGGTGTCTTCAGTGTAAACAACAGGTTTCATACTGACATAATCGTTGAAGGAATTTCAACGATTAAGGTGATCCTACTACAATTTAAATGACTTCTTTCTCCTACCAATTTGAATAAAGCAAAGAGAGAAATAAGTAACTGAATTAAAATGTAGTTTCTAAAGCATGAATTACTTGGAAGTTATTTGAACCATATTACATTTTTACTAGTTCATTCAACAGAATTATCCCTCAAACATATTTTCTGACTAAAATTTACATCTGGAGAAATGAGTTAGGTAATTTGTATTTTAAGTTTCTTTATAAAATATTTATTTTTATTTTAATTTTTATGGGATTTTGGGGTTCAAAATTTCCCCCTTTTCTTTTAGCTTTTGAAATCCAAATACACACCTTTAATTATAATTGTATAGCTGGTGTTAAACAAATGTTGAAGCTGGTTCCTCCCCTCTCCACAGCAACCCGGGCGCTCTTGCCATACACTTATTAGTGCACTTCACACACCATTAGCCTTGCCCTTGCCTGCCTTCCCCATCTCTTCAGGTAGTTCTTCCCCACTCTCCACCAGACTTTGGGATTCAGGAGGCATAAGGGAGTATGGTCGTGAGTTCTCTGGAAGTTTAATTGCTTAGGGCAGATTTGGTGCATCAACATGCCTCTTTGCAGTTTCTAGAAGCCGTGAGGCACCACAGGAAATAGTGTTTATGAGACAAGAGGAGTATAATTATGCTGATACCTGCTTGACATTGGAAACATTCAATAAGAGTGGTCGATATAATAATCATGATCCACTGAGTAAACAATACATAATTTCTTGGTGATAATAACCATCACAATTACTTACATTATTCAACTGTAATCCTCACAGGAGTTCTTTGATGTAGATGTTATTTTTTGCAGATGAGAAAACTGAGATTCTGAGAGGTTAGTCGCCTGCCCAACATCACACAGTTCACACAGGATAGAACTGGGTTTTAACCCAGGTGTGCACGGTCCAGGGAACCTGTGCTTGACCCACTGTGTGCTACTGCCTTGCTCCGCTATCCCCGAACATGAAGGAAATACTCACCAGAGCAGTCAGAAACTGGTTTTAAATAGGTATTATTAACATTTTTTAGGTATCACAGAATAGTTCCTATCAACACTTTTGAGGAAGTTTCACTTTACTGTAATTGTATTTAAAGTGTGAATTTGGGGAGAAAAGCAATTTTGTGTTTGTGCGTTCATCTTCAATGTGTTTTAACATTTATTACACACTATGATCCTAAATTCCTTTAAGACTGCAACAGAATTTTAAAAAGTACTCATTCATTTTTATTTTATTACTATTCTGTGCTGAAATTCACGTCTAGTTACTATTATATCCCATAATTTCCATGCATAACATCTGGATAAATACATACAGATTATATGCCAAAGAACTATAACACATGGAAAATTCTCTTGGCATTCATTAGACTTTTCCATTTCTTTAAAATTAGGCTTTATTTCTCTAGCAAGTAGAGATGAAAATGTGTAATTAGCTGTTTTTTTTCTACTTAATGTTCTATTTTCTATTTTATTTTCTATGTCAATTTTCCTCCATGTCTCTTTCCTCTTTTTTGATGAAGACGCTTCTCATCCTAATGATACTTAAGTACTGATTATTTTCCTTTTTTGTTTATAAAGGGGCATAGCTTCTATTTTTTTAATTTTCCAATTTACTTGTGTTTGCCCTCTCATGTTTTTAGACCTCTTAAAACATTTATTAATGTCTAGAAGAGAATGCTGAGCTTGATTACTCACACAGACTTCCAAAAGAAACTCCTGCTAAAACAGCATATCCATTTGTATTTCACTTAGTAATGTGGTGTCCCCAAAGTCATACAATTTGGTGTAATAGCTAAAAATTAAAATGGCATCCAGAAATTTCAGACTCAGTAAATTAAATGATAGATATGACATTGCTTTTGGAAGAGTGTAGACATTTCATGAAATCCCCCATGCCTCCATTTTACTTTGCTTGACAATTATTGTAAAAAGTCACTGTGTATTAAGAACATATAGACAGCTTGTTTTTTTATATGAGAATTTTAATAGTACACAAGGTTTATCCATCAAACTAATTTCTACTATGCCAAACTAACCAGCCAGAAAAGTGAAAACTATGTATGAGACAATCATTTCTTCCAATTGTGGTTTAAATCTGATTATTTTCCCTAAGAAGCCTGAGCCATTTTCTTTGCAGACAGGCACTTTTTATATCATATTCTTGGTTTTATAAGGCCTATAGCAGTTACAATTGCCTTCTTGCTTTACATATACTCTATTTTCTCAAGGGGTCTCATATAATTGCTTGGATAGCTTATGTTTGAAAGTCCCATGTTTTTGCAAAATATGCTATTTTGTGATATGTTTTACATTTTGCTTCTTAGTTGAAAACTCCCTAGTCACAATGGTCAAGAAGAATATATAAATATTGCCTCACACAGATGTACTTGCCAGTATAACTTGCTGAGAAATGAAACAATTAAATGTTTGAGGAGTTAGAAGTTTTCATCACTGAGAACATTCTTTCCTAGGGTTACAATAACCTTGGATGTCAGAAGTATGCACTGACCTCTAAATGATGCAGAGTTGTGAGCTCTTTAGTAAAACTGGAAAAGGAAGAATTATATTGTCATTAAATCTCCACGAGCATTTTGCTCACATAGATTTATTGGTTTTCAACTTTCTTTCACCAAACTCTTTATTAGCAGAATTCTAAGAGGAGTACTGAATAGAAGATTTTCCTGGCTTATTAAGCTCATCTATAGTAATAAACCTGTACTTGAATTGCAACAACACATACTGTTAGAAAAACAGTATCTATTTCCGCATTATAAACTCTGAGAATTAAGTCGTTTACTTGGCGTACGTTGGCTTCTATGTTATCAAAAGTATATCCTGCTCCATATTCAGCTTTTTTTGATCGTCACTGTAATTTATTTAAATCTATCTGTGTTTGAAGAAGGGTGAATATTGTGTTTCAAAAAGAGACGCTATTTTCTTATACCTCCATTCCTCCTCCCTCAATGTTTTCTTTTCTTTTTTTATTTAATCATTATTGCATTGTGCCATTACAAGTTAGTCACCTTATCCAACATTTTCCCTTATAGTTCTTTCATAAGCAGTAAAAAGGGAATAACATTGTTTTGATGATTATAAATCCAATATTGGTGATGAGTGACAGGGGATAATCTTCACTCAGTTCACTTGCTGATTGATTCATTCAGACATTAGTCAATGCTAAATCAAATAATAAACATTTGGTTTTCAACATTCAGATTTGAATAATAATAATCCATCACACAGAATATCTGCATTTCAGGTTTGAGACAAAGTTCAACCATGAGCTAACGATAGTGCAGCTTTCATTAATTAGTCAATACAGCAATTCAAATCAAAAAGGAAAATTGATTTTATGTGTACTTTAATTTATACTAGCTCCAGTACTCTTCATTTCATTGTGTAGATTTAAGTTTTTATCACATACATTTTTCCTGCAAAATTTTTTAAACATGTTTGTTATGGGGTTTGTTACTATAAACTACCCTGTTTTTTCTTTTCCTGAAAGTCTTTATTCTTGTCACTTTTGAAAGCCATTTATGCTAGATGTAGTATTCTAGGTTTGACTTCTTTTTTCTAGTGGAATTTTATTTTTTTT
>PVKM010024471.1:0-20483 GCA_004027735.1 Carollia perspicillata
TGGAGGCAGTCCTGTCTTCCCCCTTGTCAAGTATCACTATGGCAACAGGGGCCTCTGGAAAGTAAAAGAAAAAAATCTTAAACTGTCTACTGCAATCAAAGAGGTTTGCAAAGGAAAAAAGGCGGAGGCTGAAATGAACATGAGGCCGGAACAAGGGCCAGAGCAAAGAGAAATGATTGTACAAAAGCCGAACAAAGAAGAGAGAAAGGAAGCAATAAGCAAAACAGAGGGCAGAGATGTGGCTGGCATTGGAAAGAGGAAGGCAGAAAGAAGTACTTTACATAAAATAATGAAAAAAATGTTCCCAGCGACAGGATTTGTAATGCTTATTGATTTTATTAGCCCAGCGATCCAGAGATAAATAAACAGGACTTTAAGGTCAACATTATTGGGACTATCCAGTATGCTACTATTAATATTTTTAAAATATTTAGAGAAATCAGCTGATAGTCCAATGAGGCCACAAGATAGTAAGAAAGGGTAAACCAATCTGTGGAGTGATTTTGGCAGAGCATCCTGCTGGCAAGGAATTCCTGTCATGTTTGGTGTTCTGAGGCACCACATTTGAACATGGATTTTCCTTTATTGGATACTGCAATTGCTTCAGAAAAGGGCATGTTGCCATTCGGTCCATTACAAATGTATCTTTTGTTCATTAAAGGGTCTTAATGGATATTTTTTCCAAGAGAGAATTAAGGCAATTACTGTAATACTATTCAAAGTAAGTGGCAATGCTGTTGGAATGAAACATTTTTATTTTACACTGTCCATTTTATCAGCGGTCAGACAGAGGGAAGTTTTTATGGCCCAATGTGAATTGTGTGAAGGGAAAATATATACTTCATTACAAGGTGCCACTAAAATATTGATGCTTTTTTTGTTTCTTTAGAATTCAAAAAATGACAGACTATAGAGGGAATAAAAAGACAGAAATACTTGATAGGTGTAGATATAACAAAATGAAGATAAAATGATGAAAACTTGAGATTAAAGCATAGAATAAAAACAGCAGTCCAAGAGTTTTATAGAAATCTGGTCTTTACAGTTTTAATAGGATTTTAATTTTTTTCCCATTTTTTATTTTAACAATAAGCATTTCTCTCAAGCACTGTATTTCAGGTATCATTCACTAACTTGGCAAGGGGTGGTTTATAGCCATTTCTTTGTTGCTCAAATAAGTTTAGCTGGTTGAGACAAGAAATGAGCAAAACCTCTTCAGGGAGGCCCAAGTGTTCAATCCACCCATCCTTGGGATCCATCCAAAAACTTGAATCGGAATGATGACAATGCCTCTTTCTGAAAGTTTGCAACTCAAAAACATTGCAGTTTTACTGAATAATACTAACTCTCGAACAAGTTTCATTTTTCTTTTAAATGTTACAGTTATGTTTTAACTTTTTCTAACACACACTCCAAGTTTCATTATTTATAAAACACATATGAAATTAAATGAATAAATAAAATAGCCAATTTTTAATGTTCCATATACTTGAGAAGTGAAACATAAAACTAATGTAAATGAAAGTCAAATTAAGAATTTTACCTTTTTAAAATAAACTTTTATAAACTTTTATAAAATAAACTTTTTTGATGTGTAATGTATAAACAAAAAGTGCCTTAAAAAAGTATAGCTCGATTATTTATCACCTAGTGAACACACTTATTTAATTATCACCCAAGTCATAACACAGAATATAATACTATACCCTTTCAGTGGTTTTCTAACAGTGTAAAGTAAAAAACAAAAGAGTTTTGACATATTTTGCAAGCATATCTATTTACATTGCGAGATAGATAAGCAAAACAAAAATATTCCTTGCAACTTCTGTGAGTGTTTTTATACCATGTGCAGAGAGAGACACCTGCTGGAACAATTTTTCTCTAAAGAGAGGGCCTAAACCAACCCAGAGAAATTGTATAGGAAAAAGAAATAGTTATGACTTTACTGGCTTTATGATAAAATTTCTGAATGCATTTTATTCCAAGAAATAGTAAATGTTTAATCTCTATCACACAAAAAAATAAATTGTATGGTAGGTTTGGGCGTTTTTCTTGATATTTACTTCTCTGCTGATACACTTTTTTGATCTCCAGCTTTGTCCAACAACAAGGTCTAGCTTTTTCCTGTGTACGAGATCACTGTTTCCTTCCATTTTGTTGGGCTGATCCCGAGGAAGTTCCTGCAGACCTCCACCTTGTGGGGTGCATGGCCACTCCTATGATCTCTTTGACGCTGTTATTTAGTGCTTGAGATCCACTGTCTGTGAGGATGGCAGTTGACTCCAGAGTGTAGACCTTAGTTCATAATCAGAGGGTTGCACATCACTTACACTTTCTCTACCAAGTGACTTAATTTATCTGGAGTTCAGGACTCTGTGCTTGCTCTTTACTGGGGTTCCCAGGTCCTGTGTCTAGAGTCTGTGGTTGCAAATCATGATGACTGGGTTTCCGGTCTGTCCCTTGGTGAGGAGTGCCAGCTGAGGGGGAAGCCAGAAGAATCTGGAACTGGAGCAATACATGCATGAGGGTGAAGTAGACGACGAAGACTGCAGCAGTGCCCTGCCCCAACTCCCGTGCAGCTGGGAAGGCCTCGTCGTGATTTCTGTAGGCAGAGTGTGGGGTGCACCCAGAGGGATCCAGGTGCCCAGGACATCAGATCATGAGAATTTTAGAAACTGCTCTGCTTTAACTTCATCTACTTTGTGCTTTTTCTGTGTTTCCTCACTCCTGCCTCACCCTAAATTCTGGACGCCAAAATTCTGGACACCCTAAATTCTGGACGCCAAAGGGACCTCCCTTTCTCCTTTCCCTGGACCACTCTCAAAAGTTTGTCATCTGCTACGGAACTCCCAATGCTCAGATGTTTCATATCTGTCACCTGCAGCTTTCAGACAGCTCTGGTGCTGCCACTGGAGGCTGTGGTTTCCACCCGGGCTACCGTGACTGGTGTCTCCAACTAATCAACTCTCCACATGTTGGGAATAAAAGCACAGCTCTCTTATCATGAATTCATTCCATCGCAGGTTTTAGTGCTTTTGAAGTCAGTTTGTGGGGGTACAGCCTAAAGGGCCCTCCTTCCCCTAGACACTTCTTGGCTTTCTTAGCTCCATCTCCTGGTTGAAATTTCCTCATATCTCTACATATTAACATTTCTAGCTGCTTGGGGTTTTCTGAAAACACTTTTGCATATGCCATCCTAGCAGGAATATACTTTTTCTCCCTTATTTATCCGACCAACAGCCTGTGACTACCTCCCTTTTGAAGCTTTTAATAGTCCAGTCCCCGCATCCTCTATTGAAAAGAACATTTCCTCCTTCATGCTGCTGTTTGAGCCTGTACATTCTTTTGTGGTCACCCCTTTGCCAATTTCTTGAACCTGTATATTTATCTGCATTTACCTGCCATTTTCTCCAAACCGGAAGTGTGATCCACATCTGATTGATGGATGTTCTTCTTAGCTTACAGCCTGGTTCTTACAAGCAGCTCTTTGAATATTTGTTAAGTGTGTAGTAAGTTGCTTCAAAATTGAAACTCAGTGAATCTGCAGGAGCAATTGCTATAAATGTAGACAATTTGTTATGTTAGCTGAAAGGCAGACTAAATTTATTTAATGAAAATCTGTTATGGGTCCTTTGTTATGCAAAAGACAAATTCAATTCCAGAATACTCAAGCCAGGACACAGAAAAGCCAAACTGAACCACATCAGTCCATGCAGTGGGGTGTCTTCACATGGTCAAGGTGAAGTGTTTACAGAGATTATCATGGCATTCAAAGGACATCAGACTGGAGACAGGTTGGGGAAAGAAATAATATATCCCCTTGTGACATGGTCAAAGATAGGTGTGGGCAATATGCTGGCCCCTGCCATATGGCATAGATACAGCTGGGTATCTGATTGGCCAAGGGAAGGGAAGAACATTGATATAAAAAAAGTGTTACTTTCCTTTTCCTCTATTTTAATTTCCTTTTGTAATCTCCTAGTCTTCAGTTGTATTAAATACTTTAGCCTGGATTTAGATGATCTTCAGGGACATAGCTGAATGATGATGAATGGTGGTGTCCACTCAGGACAAAGCAGCTTATTAGGAGCAGCCAGGGC
This sequence comes from Carollia perspicillata, assembly GCA_004027735.1. Taxonomy (NCBI): domain Eukaryota; kingdom Metazoa; phylum Chordata; class Mammalia; order Chiroptera; family Phyllostomidae; genus Carollia; species Carollia perspicillata. The sequence goes on from PVKM010024471.1 coordinate 4,101, forward strand.
ACCACACAATGTCCCTTGGAAGTTCTGAGTTCACAGCGAAATTGCTGCATGAGTAACAGAGCTGCTGCTAGATCTAACGGCATCTTGGTAAAAATTAAAAGACGGTGCTCATTCTTCAGAATGCCCTACTTATCTCCGCCAAGAAATTGCTGTAAGATACTTATGTTATGACTTTGTTAAATTAACACTCATTAAGTATAGCACAGGGTGAGGGATGGTGAGCCACAGTTCAAAAACAGACCACAGGAGAAATTAAAACATAGTTCATTACTCAATGTTCCTCAAGGAAGTACCAAACATGTCTGTTGGGGGCACGTGGAAAGGTCAAGACCCAGAGACAGACAAGACCTGGCATACATGTCTTTATTAGGGCCCTTGAGTGCAGTGCTTTGGGGTTCTCAAGCTGGGCTGGATTGGTTATTTCAAATTTTAAAAAGGGGGGTTGGTAAGTCCATAAGGAGGCATAAGGAACACAGGTGCTGGGAAGTGGGGGAGGCTGTTGATCACAAGGACTATTGGAGAACTTAAATTTGCTTCTGACTTGGGCTGCTATCTAGTGCATGCACTTGTGTGAGCGAGCGTGTGAGCAGCAGGTTAACAGATAAGCCAAAATCAGCCCCAAATTACTTGTGTTCCACAGGACCACAATGGAATGAGGAAGTTTTAGGTCATAGTCAAGGGGAAACTGAATAACCCTGTACTTCCTGAAAAGGAGGCTCCAAGACACGACTGGTCTCAACCAGCCTGCAGAGGCTGCATATAAAGAAAAATATTGCCCTAAAAATAGATTATTTAACATCAGGAGACTGAGATCCCTATAACTACCTGTAAACTTGCCCCAAATTTGCCCATCCCTCCATGAAGTTGTATGAACTATCCCTGCCTGTGCAACAAAATTTTATTATACCAGATTATGTAACTTTATGCAACACCTAAACCCAAGACCTAACGTAACCCAATGCAACACCTAACCTTAGCCCATGCAAATCTAACCCCAACACCTTTTTTAATCCCATGCAACACCTAATCCAACACCTAACCCAGCACCTAACTTAATCCCATGCTACTGCTAACCCATTACCGATCTTAACCCCATGCAACACCTAACTGAGCATCTAACCTAACCCCTTTCAACACCTAACTCATCACCTATCTTAATCCCATACAAATCTAATCCAACATCTAACCTAATCCCATGCCATCTAACCACAAGACCTAACCTAACCCCTTGCAACACTTAACCCCAACTCCTAATCTTACCTATCTTAACCCCATGCAACACCTAATCTCAACACTTTACCTAACCCCATGCAACATCTAACCCAACACCTAAACTAACCCCTTGCAACACCTAACTCATCACCTATCTTAACCTATGCAAACCTAACCCAACATCTAACTTAATCCCATGCAATATCTAACCACAATATCTAACCTAACGCCATGCAATACCTAAACCCAACACCTAACCTAATCCCATGCAACACCTAACCCCATCTTGCCACTGGGGGAGACTGGTAAAGTAGGTGGTTATAGGAGATGTGGTGATGTTTGCAGCAAAATGTTTAGCACAACAGAAACATCATGAGCCACCCCTGGAGCTGTCTGTCTAGGAATCCAGTCCTGTGGGCATGAGAGCCCAGAAGCTCCGGGTGGTGCAGAAATAGGATATGGCCCAGCAGAGAGTCCAGAAAAACAGTGAGGATTACTTGAAGACACATAAAGTGTCCCAAGGTGGCTATGCCAAGAGTGACATTATAACAACAGTCTCCATTGCTAAGGAAAAATGAAAATTAGCAATCATATTTGAGCTTTCTGTGGCTTCTGTAAGCTATCGTATTTCTTTCCAATAAACCAGCTTTTATCATTAATCACCAGAGTGGGATTTTCTTGCTTGCATCTGAAAAACCTGATCTGCATCACAGGCAATTATCCTTTGGTTTAAAAACACAGCCCTTTTTCCTTGCTCTGGATGGAGAGTTTGCATACATGAGGGGACTTGGAATAGGCAAAAAAAAATTATGGCTCTAGAACAAATCACCAATGGAACATTTCACATATTACAGGATGTGAAGAAAGGAACATTTGCTGATGGTCACAATATACCATGTGCTTTATGTATATTATTTTATTTACGCCACAGAGCAACTTTTGTGTTATGGATTAAAAAGAGCCACCGCAGAAAGTTTCAGCATAGCCAGAGCTTTTCAGGGGCCTCTAAATGGCCATTTCTTAAAAACTTAAACCACTATTTTATGCAACGCTCTCTCCCTCTGATATCTTTACTTATATTTTTGTTGGTATCTTTGAATTCTTCACTGGGCGTAATGCAATTCGCATACCTCTCACGTAGTAGGCCCTCAAAAATGTTCAGCAACTGGAGCTGGGGTCGTATGCTACCAAATACTGCCTTTTACAGAGTAAGAGCTGCTTTCTATTCACTCTGCATATTGCAGCAATGGATTTTCGTTTTCTTATGGATCGTGTATAACACAGCAATCTTGCTGTCTCGTCAAACTTGTTACAAGAAAAATTAACCTGTCTGTATATGTCTGTGCATGTATAAGTCTTTTGTTTTGGAAAATGACCGTGACTGTGGTTACTATCAGCAAATCACTTAAATGACTGCTGTGTAATGAGCCATTCGTTCGACACTGTGTGCACAGAGTTCTCCAGGCTTTTAACCCCCGGTTGCAATTTGTGTGCTGTTTGCTTTTCTCATTGTAGATTGCAACACTCCACATGGATTTACTCTGAGGCAGATTATTCTATGAGACGTTTGGGTATCCCTTGCTCCAACAGCTCCTAAAGATGCCACCGTCATTCATTTAGTCACTATGTACGAAGCATCTACTGTGTGTCAGGCTCTGTGGGGCTTTGGTGCCACTTGGGCTTCAACAAATTGTGACAACTGCCTTGATCTTTCATATGAGCTCTTGGGTTTGGTGTTAGTTACAGGGAAATGTAAGTTGCTGTAACAATAAAACCAACAAACCAGTGGATTAATGAAGATTATTTCACTCAGCTGGTGGTCCAGGATGTATATAGGTGGACTCCCCTGCCCCACGTGGTCATTCAGGGACTCAACCTCCTTCCCTCTGGCTTCTACTCTAGTTCTTCACACTCATTTATGTGGTCAAGGGTGGGTCACAAGCATCTTCCTCTTCCTGTATGTGGAGAGGAAAGTGGAAGAAAGACCCTTGCACCACATTTTAAATCCCAGGCCTGGAGTAACACATAGCAGTTCTGTTTACACTGTACTGGCCACACGCAGAGGCAAAAGGCCAAGTGCCCAGGAGCACAGGCACAATGCGCTTGCGCGCAGGAAGGCGGAGTGGACGCTGCCCTCACAGCCACGGAAGACTCAGGGCCTCTGGCACTTTGTTTTTTGAGCAGTATAAGTCACTGCTTTTATCAGTCTCTACATCAAATCCGTTCTGTGGCTTCACTTTTAAAAATGAAGGCTTTGATGACAAGCTTCTCTAGAAGTTCATGCTGGTCTATAAACACATCCCTTTTCTTTCCCGTCCTTGAGGTAGTGCCTTTTCTGCACATATAATTTCACTGTCCTGTTCGCATTCCTAAGTCTTGATCCCAAGCTGCCCCACCCCCACCACATTTCATCGTTCCTGGAACCTGGGCGCTCCGAAACCTCTTGGTGTTAAAGTGAATCCTTATGTGGTGGGACAGTTTACTAAAATATTTACTGAGGTATGAATTGATGTGTTGTTACTTGTTTTAGGAAATTCAGAAAGATGCTTATGTTTTAGTTTTTTTTCCAAAGGTTTATTGAGCACCTATTAAATAATAGGTGGCATAGATTATTTGTGGCACAGATTACATCCATTCATTCCAGGTGTACGACATAATGATTCGATGTGTGCACATATTGTAACATGGTCCCACAGTCCAGTGAACATCCGTCACCACACATAGATACAAAGCTTTTGTCCGTATAGTGAGAACTTTTACGATTTACTCTCTTCGTGACTTTTAAATATACAACACTGTGTTATTAGCTGTGCTCACCATCTGTGCGTCACAGCCACGTGACATTTATTTTGTAACTGTACGTTTGTCCTTTTGGTCTCATTCACCCACTTCACACACCCTCAAACCCCCACCTCTGGCAGCCACCAATGTGTTTTCTGTACCTGTGAGCTCAGGTTTTGTTTTTATCCCACATATAAGTGAGATCATATGCTATTTGTCTTTTTTTTATTATTGTTCTATTACAGTTGTCACAATTTCCTCCCATTGCTCCTGTCTTTCTCTGTCTGATTTATCACTTAGTATAATGCCCTCGAGGTCAGATTTTTTTTTAATGGCTGAATATCCCATTGCATATATATACCATATTTTCATTATCCATTCATTCATCAGTGGAAACTTAGGTTGTTTCCATGCCTCAGCTAAATAATGCTGCAATCAGCATGGGGGGTGGGTGGTGCATGTATCTTCTTGAGTTAGTGTTTCCGTTTCTTAAATAAATACCCAGAAATGGGATTACTGGGTCATATGGTAGTTCCATTCTTAGTTTTTTGAGGAACCTCCACACTGTTTTCGATAGTGCCTGCACAAATTTGCAATCCCTCTGACTGCACACAGGGGTTCCCTTTACTCCACATCCTCTCCAGCACTTGTTTTTTCTTAAAGTAGTCACGCTAACAGGTGTGAGGTGATATTTCACCATGGTTTTGATTTGCTGTTCCTTGCTGTTTAGTGATGCCAAGCATTTTTCTCATGTACCTGTTGGCCATTGGTATGTCTTTTGAAAAATGTCTATTTAGATCCATTGCTGTGTGAGGTACCTATGTTTTATGTTTACTGTCTGTTTTCCAATTATAGCCAAGGCCCTTCCTTCCCTTTCCTTGGGTCAGAGTGAAGGCGCGACATTGAAGGCTGAAAACAGAAGTTATCTGATCCTTTTGCTTCAAAAAATCTGAGCTAATTGAATGGCTATGCTCGGTCGGTCTTTCCCAAAATGTAGTCTTGTATCAGAGTCTCACGGAGAGTTTATTAAAACTCTTGCATGGCCCCTATCTCAGAGATTTCAGTTCTGTCATTTGTGTCGGGCTTGATAACTTGCATTTATTATAAGCTCCCTGGGCCACTCACACCCACCCAGTGCTGCTGAGCTGCTCCCCTCGGGCTCACACTTAAGAACCCCTGTGAGAGAGTCAAGGCCAGGAGGAGCACGTCCCAAGAGCACTTCGGAAGCAACATAAAAGGGGAAAACAATTTCCTCAGGCTGAGAAGGGGCCAGGGACCCGAGGCCTACCGAGTGTACCTAGCAGGGAGTATCAGAGAAGGGCTGTCGTCAGCATCTCCTGCCTTTGTCCAAAGAGAAGCAGCGCCCTCAAGAGAATTCTCTGATCTCAAGAGAATATGTGGGTTTTGCTAACACACATAACAAACAGGGACCGAACTCCCAGCTGCCTCTCACCATTTGAAATGCTCTGCATGGAAGGTCCTCGAATGAGCAGGCCTAACAACCCCGAGATGGGACTTCCCAGCAGCTGTGACTGATCAAGACACTGACTGAGATGGAATTTGATTTGAATAAAGAAACATGACATCAGCCCCACAGCATTATTGGTGGGATTAAGTAAGAAATATACGTACATCACCTGACAGAGTGTCTAAGACCTCCCTACACCTTTACCAAATGACACATACAAAACCACCATGGAAGGAGGCTGACTCTTCAGCTGACTTGGCCGTGCCCTCTATACCATGCCCTCTGCTACCGTGGTATTTCTTACCCATTGCTAAAACGTTTGGGCCCAGTGGCTCATTTATAGTAGCAGAACCTGCTCCTTTTACTAATTTATTTTGAAATCAGAAACGGAAGCAATACCAGTCCCCAGAGTGCAGTTTGGTTATTTCTATAGCTACCAGACTTGCACTGGGCACAGTCTATCAGAGTAAATACCAATCCAGCGCTGCCGGTGGTTGAAAGGGGCGCTGCTGTCCACTTATGCCACACCCAATCAAGTCACAGTGTCATCTGTGTGCAGAAAAGCACGTGGCTTCTGCACAATAATGTAAAACTTACCTGAGACTAAACCTGGCGGTTTCTATGTCAGATAGCTGTGTGGCATGTACCTGGCTGCACATGAGTTAATGATCCAGCGCGAACACCGTGTTTTTGTACTAGGGACATTTTCCTCTTCCTTTCACAGTGGTTTCTCTCACCGTCAATACCTGCTAAGTATTTAAACCTTATTTATACCACCTTTTCTTTCTATTGTCAGCTTCTTTAAATACAGCGGCTATCTCCTTTCAGGTTTCTGTGAAAATGGGCAGAAAATAATTCAGAAAATAGACATTATTCTTGGCTGTGCTTAGAACTTCAGTTAATAAAGAACAGTCCAAAGAAAAAATGACAGGTAATTTTGAAAGGACAGAAAAAAGTATTGTATGATGTATTTCAGATGTTTTGGAGATTTTCCTCATGCATGCTTTCCAGGAGAAACTTTGTCCCAGAAAACTCTTCATTTGGGTTAGTACAGGTAAATTAGAAAAGTTTCTTTGTGTATAATGCTTGAATAGTGAGCATTTCTGATTTAGAACATTTGTTTTAAATGTATTGATTTATACAAAATGGCCTTTTCTTTGGGAGAATTGGGGGCCAATCATAACTTTTGCAGAAGGTTTCCACATGTTGCTTAAATGTAAAAGCATTTACAGAGGGCAGTGGCAGAGTCAGCCTGAGGCCTAGAGCAAAGGGAGATCTGCTGACCTGAGGTAGGGCGTTACCTGCCGCAGTCTCAGAACACCTGCGCTGGCTGCGCTGGCTGGGCAGAGGGTCAGGGTCAGAGGCTCTGGTGCCGCCTTGTTTGACCTCATGCGTTTGGAGCCTCAAATCTTTTGCCTGAACTTCACATGATCTCTGCATGCCCACAAACACTCCACATACAACTGCGAAAGTGCCACAAGTGTTGATTTTGGGGGTCACAAATAAATTTTAGCAAGTGGACAAATTTGCAAAAGTGGAATCTACAAATAACGAGGATCTGTTTTATTAGTTTCTCATATTCTCCTTTGAACCAGCTTCTCATCCTGTTAGTTCCTTCATTACTAAATTAAATAAATATTTGATACATGCTAACTGTACTTGTGTGAGAGTTATGTTTGTAACTTTTTTGAAAATTAAGATAGAAAGGTTCTCACTTTTCAAGTGTTGAAATGTATTATTTAGGTAGACGAATGCCCATGCCCCATGGTGTTTTAGGTCACTACTTCTCACGGGTTTATTTCAGAGACCTGAGTCCCAGCCTCATGGGGCCTGGGCGCAGAGACGTGGCAGGTGACTGGCTGTGCGCACGGCCTTCTTTCCCTGCAGGCATTCCCGGGCTAAGGCCCAGTGTCTGGAGCCCGTTTCCCTCAGGACGAGGTCTCCCTCAGGAGGCTCTCGGTCTTTGGGAAAACAGGCTAGTATTGAATCAACTGCACAATTTCCAGAAATGGCAAACATGTCTGAATCCCAGGCCAACCTCTACCTGGACAGGGGGACAACTTGTCTTTGAGGTCACAGCAAGGATAAAGTCAAGGACGCTGAGGTTGGGAAGGTTCAACAAGGCTAAACCAAAAAGAATTCGGAGGAGAAAGGTTCTCCCCAGAGTGAGTCCTCTGGGGACTGAGGAAATTCTTTCATCATAGGACTTTCTGGAACCCAATGAAAATAAGGCCTAGGGCCTATAACAGCATTGTTGCTGGATGGTATCCTCAGCATACAATTGAGAGTTTGTCAGAAAATTACCATGCATGAAGTCTTTGCAAGTAGGAGGAACTACATTTTATTCAATATTAACTGGGCTGTTAAGAAGAAAACTGATCGATGTCTTCAAAACCAAAGTAACTTTATGATCCCTGCATAACTTAGAAACCATGTGAGTTGTAGTTTTAATACCATTTTATATTTTCTGCTTGAGGAGTTTTTAAATTCAAAATGATATTATAAAAACTTCTCAAAGATATAGTAGCACTTTCTTCTTCCTTCCCCTTCCCTTCTCTTTCTCTTTTCTTAGACTTTAACAACTTAAATCACCCTTATAGACTTGTAAAATGTATCGGGGTGATGTTTATATCCTTTCTATCATTTGCAAAATTGGTTCTGAACCTGGAGGGATTTTGCGCCCTCCTCACCCACTCCAGGGGGATACTTGGCAGTGTTTGGAGATATTTTGATAAGGGAGGGGAGGGTGGACAGGGAGCGGTCCAAAATATCAATAGTGCCAATGTTTTGAAATCCTACTCAGGGGACAACAAACATTTTCTCTAAAGGACCAGACAATAAGCATTTTAGGCCATACTCTCTCAACTTTGGTTTCAGTGTGAAATTAACTCAACTTTGGTTTCAATGTGAAATTAGCCTCAGACAATGTAACAAATGAGTGTGGCTGTTTCAGTAAAATTTTATTTATGGACACTGTTAAATGACGTAAACAAGGAGGCCATTAGGTGAAGGTGGCTCTAAGGCTATGGTGGCCCACATAAGCAAGCCAAAGATCTAAGCCTACAAATGCCTCGGGTTTATCAAACTGAAGTCAAAGGACAACCAGTCACACACTGCCAACTAGGCTGGAAGCTGTAGCCAATCAATAATTTCTTCGCTTCCACCTTTTCTCTCTCAAAGTTTCTCCCTGATCTCCTGCAGCGAAGGGTTCCTAGATTCAAATAGAGTTTTGCTCAAATAATTCTTAAAATGTTAATGTGCCCCAGTTTATCTTTTAACAACATTGGAATGTAAAATTCATATATATTTAATATATTATGAAATATTATTTTCTTTTTTTAACAGTTTAAAAATATTTTTAAAAAACAGTTTCTGGTCTGCAGTCCATACAATGAGAGGTGGTGGGTAGAATTTGGCTCACAGGCCCAGTGAGCAGGCAGCTTTTGCTTTCATCTGTTCTTTTAGAGGAAGCACAGTGTTTCATTCAGCAAAACCACTGATATTTTTTTTTACTCACCACATTTTAAATGTGATTTGTGTTATATGTTCAATACCAATGATTCAACTGAGAAGAGCTGTGTGTGAAGAATAGTTCTTTTCATGCAATGTGTTACACTCTGATCATTAAGAACTGAACTATAGTAGGCTCATGGATTGAAGAAAATTATTCTTTTTCTTCAGTGCTTATATAATTTGCTTACTTAATCTTTGTCCCCTTTTTCAGCCTTCTTGGCTTCTGTGACTCAGTACTGGACTTTCTGAGTGAAGCAGACCCAGTTTCTGAGAGGCTGAAATTTCACCAGAGTGCGTTCATTCAGATTCTGGGTCACTGACATTTCATGCTTGCAATTTGATCTGATTATCACTGGCTGGAAAGAAACAGTAAGAGCTTCATTATGTGGGCTGAACTGAAAAATCTGTCCCAAGGGCTGGGATAAAACCAGGAGGAATTGGGAGTTTGAAGGGTAGTTGCTGTCTTCTTTTGAGCAGTGGAATATCATGGAAGAGCTTCACAAACACCATTTGCCAAAGAACAACTGAAAAATAACTTCGAATTTTTGCTGGAGAGCTGGCGGGGTGGGGGGGGAATACTTCCTGTCCAAAAGAATAGGAAGAATAGGAGAGGAACAAAATGGTTTATTATAGGACAGGCAATCCATGCCCAAGAAGAGGGAAAGGTGTAGTACTGTGTATCCAGTACTTTATCCTGTCCTAAGCAGTACAAAGAGTACTTGAAAAAAACCTCTAAATACAAATTAAAACCAAATGAGATATTACATCACCTTGTCAGACTGACTACCACCAATAAGTCAACAAGCAACAAATTGATGAGGGTGTGGAAAAAAGGCAGCCCTCATGCACTGTTGGTAGGAATGCAGATGGGTGAAGCCCCTGTGCAAAGCAGTAGGGAGTTATCTCAAAAAATTAAATATGAAACTGCCTTTTGACCCAGCAGTCTCACTTCTGGGAATATATCCTAAGAATCCTGAAACACCAATTCAAAAGAATATATGCAGCCCTATGTTCACGGCAGCATTATTTACAGCAGCTAAGATCTGGAAGCAGCCCAAGTGCCCATGAGTAGGTGAGTGGATTAAAAAAAAACTTTGCTGTATTATACAAAGGAATACTACTGGGCCCAAAAAAGGAGGAAACCTTACCATTTGGGACAACATGGGTGGGCCCGGAGAGTATTATGCTAAGCGAAATAAGCCAGTCAGAGAAAGCCAACCCGCATATGATTTCACTCATGTGGAATCTAATGAACAAAACAAACTAACAAACAAAATAGAAACAGATTCATAGACATAGAAAATAGACTGATAGCTGTCAGAGGGGAGGTAGTTTCCAGCGCTGTGTGGAAAGGGTGGAAGAAAACAACTCACAGACACAGACGACAGTGTAGTGATTACCAGAGGGAAAGGGGGGAGGGGAGGTGGAAGAGGGTAAAGGGAGGATAAATGGGGATGGAAGGAGATTGGGGCGATGAACAGATAATGCAATGCACAGATGATGTATAATAGAATTGTATACCTGAAACCTATATAATCTTATTAACCAATATCCCCCCAATAAATTTTAAAAAAAGAAAAAAAAACATTGAGAATGAATAAGAGAGTTTGCTACAGTGCCACAATACAATATAATTATATACAAATCAACAATCTTTAAGTTTAGCTATTAGAAGACTCAATAAGGAAAACAAGGGATCCCGTTCTCAAGGTCAGCAAAAGACAAAATAGCTAAGAATAAACCTAATGCAAATGTGCAAAGTGTACATGATGAAAATGACAATATTTTACTGAAATGTATACAGAAAAACATTGAAGAAATGGGTGCTCATCGTATCAGTCAGGGTTCTGTCAGGGTGGCTGAACCATTCATTATGAGTGAAGGAGAGTAAGGGATTTGTCCAAGGGCTACACACTGGGGGAACCAGTTAAGAAATCAACGTATGGCAGCTGTTTTCGAATCCGGTGCTGGCCTCAGCTCAGCAGAAGTGGCAAGGGGGAAAAGTAGTCAAGAGTGGGGAACAGCAGGGGAAAGCCTGGAGATTGCCTCTTTTTCCCATTCCCTCCGACCTCCATGAAATGGGTGTCCTGCAGGGGACACTGGCATCCTTCCCCATGGCGAGCCAGCATCTGAATCCAACCAGATTCAGAGAGCTGAAGGGGGACTCCAGGCACTAACTGAAGAAGCCGTAGGCCCAGCTGCTGCCTCATTTCTTCCCTTCAAATCTCACATACGTTTGTTTGTGGCCAATCCTAACCACAACCCTATAGGGAAAAAGCCATAGTCTGAACTGGGCTCATTTGACTCCACATAAAGTAACCATACATGCCACGTTTATGGATCATAGTAGCATAATAGTAAGCACATAGCATTTACTCTGTGTTAGGCACTTTTTGTTTTATTTTTTATCCTCACTCAAGGACATGCTTGTTGATTTTTAGAGAGGGTGAGGGAGGGAGAAAGAGAGAGAGAAACATCAATATGAGAGAAACACGTTCCCTGACTGGGGATCGAATCGGTAACTTTTCAGGTTATGGGTTGAGGCTCCAACTATTTGAGCCACCTGGCCAGAGCTAGACACTTTTTAAAGTGTTTTCCCTTCATTAACTCATTGTAACCCTCACCACAACTCTCTGAAGTAGGTATAATTATTAGCCTCATTTTACAAATCAGAAGGCTGGGCCTTGAGAGGTTAATAGCTTGTCCAAGGTCACCCAGTTTGCAGATGGCAAAGCCCTCTTGACAGTCTGGAAGCACTGACCTTTCTATTGTTAAATCTTCCCCAGATTAATGTGTGTTAATATAATCTCAATCAAAATCTTAATGGGCTGGGTGTTAAGAATTTGTGAGACTTTTCTAAAGGATATCTTGAAGAGTGAACATGTGACTACATGCAATAAAACTCTTATAATTGAAAGAGCACTTCCATAAGAATCAGTGAAGAGTTAAGAGAGAACTGAATGGAGTTTAACATACAAGCTTTGAAAACAAGAAATCAGACTTGACAAATGCACCTTCAGAAAACTGATTTCTTGGGAATAATCCAGTGAGACCATTATCTCCCTGCATTGCACTGTGACCGGGATGTTGAAAGAGAGAAGGTGACATCTGTCATTTTCAGGCTTCTCGCTGTCATCCCTGCACACCTGCCACATTTCCTGTGCACTTCAGTACTGTCCTGGAAAGTTCTACCATTTATCCAATCATTGTTGGATAATAAGTTCTTCCGGTCTTATTTAGTCATAAAAGTAGAGTGGTGAGGAGCATAAAGTTCTGGCAGGTACTGAGGTGTTCAGAGGTTGGCTCCCCCAATAGTTACAGATGTTTAAAGTGGGTGCTTTGTCATGCAAGGGGTTCCTGGCGGGTAATCACAGCTTCTTCTGCTGGTCCCTTCCACTGCAGATTGTCTGGGGCCGGGGGACAGGCAAACCTTCCTAGGAGCTGGGTTGCTTCCTTTCTCCTGAGGGTTGACTTGCTCCTTTTTGCAAGACTTCTTGGGCAAGATGTATAGGGCAACCAACCACCCTGCTTTGCCTGTAATGGAGGGCTTTCCCGGGATGTGAGACTTTCAGCACTAAAACTAGGACAGTCCTGGACAAACCAGGAGGGTGGGTCACTGTAGAAGGTCCCTTTTAAACAACCCTCTGCACCACCCACCATGCCCCATCTCCTCTGGCCTCTGAGAAATAGACACTTTTGACTGTTAGTGCCTAAACTCAGTCTCTACTGTCATGGGTCGCTTTAGCCAATCTGTCCCTTCAGACAATCGGCTTCAGTCTTACTCTAGTCTACTGTGTCCTCAAATGCCAGGGAACCACACACCAAGCTTCCTAAGTAGCCTCCAAGAAGCCCCCACCTAGGCTTCAGGTGAAGAGGAAGAGTTTCCAATTCTTTCCTTCAGAGCAGGGGTGACACCCACACCATTTACTCTCTCAAAAGAAAGCCTCCCTACCTTGGCTTTTAAATTATCAGTCCTTTAAGGCCTTTTTCTGTGGGTGGCTAAGGGCCATGCGCCACTATGTGTCACTCTTTTGCCAGAGCTGTGGTTCAGGCATCCACTTTGGAACATGGTAGTACCTGCTACCCATTTTTTTTCCCACAGCATTTTAGGCCTCAGACAAAACTCTGACAGAAAGAATTAGAGTTCTAATATCATGTTTCATAAAACCATTAATCACACAAAAAAAGAAAATTTAGAGCAAGAGAGGATTATGAAGTAGGAAATAATAAATTTGATACAAGAAATTTTAAATTTCTGTATGTCAAAAGTCACATAAAATTTTGAAAGTGAGATGACAACCAAGAATATATTTCCAACCAAACAAAAAATAAAAGGTTAATAAACATAGTTATGTAAAATAATTTGCCAGTAATAATCTGGACTCCCTGCACCCCTACCTCCCCTACACAAGTCACTCTGACCATTTTCCTGGCCTAGAAGAATAGGCATTGAGGCCTCTCTCGTCTCCCTGTACCAGATAGTCAGAATAATTCTTTTAAAAACTATATGTGACAATGCCATGTTCTTTATGAACTTCCTTTATGGCTTTTCATTACATTTAAATGAAACCCAGCCCTGGCTCTGTTGGTTGGCATGTTGTCCCCTACAGCAGAAGGTTGCAGGTTTGATTCCTGGTCAGGGCACATATGGGAAGCAACTAATCAATGTTTCTCTCCCTCTCTCTTTCCCTCTCTGTCTCTCCACCCCCCAAATCAATAAACACATCCTTGTATAAGGATTAAGAATAATAATAATAAAATAAATAAAATGAAATGAAATCCAATGTCTTCTGTGCCATGGGAAAAGGCCCCTGCTGCCTGTGTCTCTGGCCTTGCTCACCCCCTCCCTGGCGTGTTGCTTATGGCTGGGATTCAGCACTGGAACAGTGCTTGCTTAGCACAGAGCCAGCACTCACTAAAGTTTTTCTTTTAAGCAATGATATTTATTTTCTTTTTACATTTAATATTAAGCACTGACTAAATTTTTGTCAAATGAATGAATTAATGGATGACAGCTAGAAGGAAAAAGACCAATGAAATATGGGGATTTTTTAAAAAGAATAGTGCACCAAGACACATCATAACTAGAATGTCAAAGATTAAAGATAAAGAGAGAATCTTAAAAGCAGCAAGAGTAAAGCAGAGTCACCTACAAAGGAGCTCCCATAAGACCATCAGGAGATTTCTCAAAAGAAACTTTGCAGGCTAGAAGGGACTGACAAGAAGTATTCAAAGTGATGAAAAGCAAGGACCTACAACCTAGATTACTCTATCATTTAGAGGAACCTAAATGATAGATCATTTAGAATGGAAGGACAGATAAAGTGCTTCCCAGACAGGGTAAAGCTAAAGGAGTTCATCATCACCAAGCCACTATCACATGAAGTGTTAAAGGGACTTATTTAAGAAAAAAAAAGAAAATCAAAACTATGAACATTAAAATGGCAAGAAATTCACAACTATCAATAACTAAATCTAAAAAAATCAAACTAAGCGAACAACCAGAACAGGAACAGAACCATAGAAATGGAGATCATTTGGGGGATTATCAGGTGGGAGGGAGAAAGGGGAGAATGGGGGAAAAGGTACAGGGAATAAGAAGCATAAATGGTAGGCACAAAATAGTCAGGGGGAGGTTAAGAATAGTATAGGAAATGGAGAAGCCAAAGAAATCACATGCATGTCAAATGGACATGAACTAAGGGGGGTGGTTGCTAGAGGGAAGGCAGGTACCAGGCAGAGGGACAAAGGGGAAAAAATTGGGACAACTGCAATAGCATAATCAATAAAATATATTTTGAGAAAAGAATAGTGCTCATCATTTCTAGTTGAAAAGGGCCAACCAATGCTGCTTGAGAAAAAGTACATTTAAATACTGAATTGTTTTGGAAAATAATTTGAAAATAAACATGTGAAGTATATGAAGTTCATATCATTTTATAATTAAACAATTTCAAATCTAGCAATCTGGAATATGATATTGCAATTGATTTAGGTAAAGGAGTTTATTGGCATTATTAATCATAATGAAAAATTTGAAACAATATAATTGTCCAACAATATGAGAAAAATTTAATATATTTTTGTTAACTCATATGATGGAATATTATATAGGTATTAAAAGATTTACGAACAAATTTTCACTTCTAGGTAATTCTTAGAAAAATGTGTTTGATATAATGCTAAATGTAAAACAAAATGCAAAATATTAGATAGCATATGATCATAATTAAAATACACAGGCATACATAAAAAATTAGAGTAAATACAGCATTAATTGTGGTTAACTCTGGGTCTGGCTAGTGTATCTCAGTGAATTGAGTGCAGGCTGCAAACCAAAGGGTCGCTAGTTTGATTCCCAGTCAGGGCACTTGCCTGGGTTGCGGGCTGGGTCCCTAGTGGGGGCCACTTGAGAGGCAACCACACATTGATGTTTCTCTCCCTCTCTTTCTTCCTCCCTTCCCCTCTGTCTAAGAAAATTAATAAATAAATAAAATCTTTAAAAAAAAACAAAAACCTGTGGTTAATTCTGGTTAATGGGATGACTGGCGATGTAAATTTTCTTTGTTCAAAATTCAAATTTTACTATGTTTAGATTCAGAAAACCATATGAAATTTAGTTAAAAAATCATTGTAGCTGACAGAGAAACCACTGACTAATGAATGCTGGTGGTCCCTAGGACGTCCTGGTCAGATGTGGATCAGTGGATTGATGAACATAAATCAAATGTGCATGAAATTAAATTTGTTTATTTACAAAACAAGGTCAAAGAACCATATAACAAGATTTCAGTTCAGTGGTCCCATTTTACTCTACTTTACCTCATGTCTCTTAATGGTAAAAGTGATACTGTCTTCATCCCATCCAGTTTAAAATAACATATTTTGGTTAATTACTCTGTGTAATTCCATTCTCTTCCTTCTCTGGTTGATATAAATCTGGAGTCTCTGTTTGAGGAGTTGGTGGTAGGCACATGTCATTGCATCCTTACTGGTCCTGGTCGTAGTATCTCACTTTGGTCCCTTTCCAATCTGCCACAATGTCTCTTGATCCCTTAGTGACTGAGGGTCTACTCTGTCAACTACGGGAGTGAGGTGGGTCTCACCAGGAGTTCAGGGAAGTGTTTGCAACCGATTGTTGTAACAATTAGATTTTATTGAGCACAAACCATGTGCCATGGCATTGTTCTGAGAACTTGAGGTGTTCTAGCTTATGCAATCCTCATACCAGCACTGTGAGATGGATACAGGTAAGAAAACTGAGGACCAGTGAAACCAAATACCTGGCTCACAGCCTACAAGTGTCAAGGTCAAAACGTTCATGGACCTTGCCACCGCCCCCCAGTTGTCAGGACCCCTCACAATGCAGCCTGCTCCTTTGACGGCAGGTCTCCTCTGGATCCCTTCCT
>PVKM010024472.1:0-20498 GCA_004027735.1 Carollia perspicillata
AGAGTCTACATTCTCTGTATCTTCAGCATTAAGAGCTATTTCATAAATATTTCATCTACAAAGGTGGACTGGACTAAAGCATGATTAAGTATTCTGGTGTAGGAACTGCAACAATAAATCGCAACCTAATTGCAATAACAATGTACTCATGTTTTCTTAACGCTACAATATATACAACTAATCTGTTACTGCAGAAACAAGTCCCTCTCCTATTTGTTGAAAGCAGTTTGTTTAGCAAATAATAGATGACTACTTTCAGTTCATATACACGAAGAAAAATATTACAGAAAAATTAATAAGCATATCCATTTTAGGCACATGTTACATGCATTCCACAATCTACAGTAACCAATTACAGTGCGTAGGTTGGGGCGGCCTATCTACCTTTCTGTCCAATAAAGCACTTTTCTAATTAGAGCACTGCATCATCCAGAATTACACTACGCCGAGATAAAAAACTTCAGTAAAGTGCACGGATATTGCAATAGGCATGTGTATACTTTATGGCTATGATAAACATGCAGCAAAGGCAGTTTTCCATTGTCTTATAGCAGCATCATTTCCACGTGCAGAGACACATATACTCAAGGCATGCAATCGCCCACATACTCTGTGTGCTTTAAACACGTGTATTCTACCATTAACAATGTCTCCTTGAAATCACGTCAAAGTTGTTCGCAATGTACAGCTGTGTTATGTCTCTGTAACTGCACTAAAGGTCAAACACATTTCTATAGGAATAAAAATGAGTTGATTGTGGAGAAAAGCAGGGCAAGAATCAGTAGAAGTCTGTGCACACCTAAGCACTCTTCCATCCTCATAGGTATTCATTGGAGAATCGGTTTAGAAGAGGTTTTGATGTGTGTGGTAATTAATTGAAATAAATGAAAAAGTCTGCCTTCTATCCAGACTAAATTTGCTTCAACAGCTGCTGATCCTGGAGCTCTGAATGCCAGCCAATTAGCGGAGACATTTTACACGGCCGTTGCCCTAACCAGTCTTCCCGTCTGACAGCTCCATTTTTAGCCTCAAATAGGGAGGGTTGATTTTCCTTAATTTTATTATTTTTCGAAGATTTTATCCCACGTAAAACCAGCGGATAAAAGATGTTGAGGTTTTTCAGCAGGTAGATCGCCCCAAACAATACGACACCTCTGGTGACCCATAATAAAAATATGAGATGTTTGGAACTTATTTTATCTTTGAGTAAATGTCAGCTAACAGACTACTCTTTTCCCTGGACATAGTATATCAGGGATTTTGTTTCTCCGCCTTAAGATAATGAATTAAAGATGAAAAATGTAAAATTTAAGATTTGCATATTCTGAAGCACTTAGTGGTCTCATTTAGCCCAGCCCAAAATGTCTCCCAAAGTCAAGGTAGAAATTCCCCTTTGGAATCTGTGGAATTGTAAGCAGAACCAAAACACAGTGATTTACAGATAACATTGCCTTCACCTTTTCTGATTCTCATTTCTTAAAATCTGATGGGAAAAAATTATAGAGCCACTGACCTACCACTTCTTTCATCCAGCTGGACTTACTAAGTCTGTATTTTCAACCAGTGCCTGTACACCAGCACACAGTCCAGGTAGGGTGTTGCAGGTGATCAGCACACCGCACATTATGTTGCCAGCCATAGGCAGTTCGAAACCTGCCGACTTGCTACACTTCTGTGGCCCAGGAATGAGTCCACTCTGAAAATTAAAATAACAATCAACAAAAAGCTAACCTTTTCGATATGCCGTATACAAATATCAAATGCACTTACACTGAGACCAGCCCATTAGTGAACGGGTCAGCCCACGTGCAGACGCTGAGAGGGGCAGTTGAGACGCGGGGAGGAAGCAAACACGACTCAGACACAGTGAAGTTAATTGGCAATAAAATACATAACATTTATTGGACTTTAAAACAGTGAATCCCAAAATAATTAAGTTAATAAAAGAGTCTCGCTCTTTTCTGAACTGAATTAAAGGACTCTAAAATTAAGTTCATTGGTTTTTTAATTCACTGTTGACTCGGTAAAAGGAGCTTTTACAACGGGCTTCTTTGTTTTTGAACTCCACTGCAGTAAAAGTCCACAAGCAAACTTTAAACGCAAACAGTCAGGAGTTCCGCTCTTTCCTGGTTCAGTGGTCGTCTGATACATAGATAACGAAAGCACATATGAACCCTGGTAGCAGGTTGGACTCTGTACACCAAGCCTACCCTTTGAAGGGGCCCAGGCACCTGTTTTATATCTGTTATACGGCGATGAGAAATGTTTCCCTCTTCTCAGAGAGAGAAAACACAGCCAAAGTGAAATAGTTTATCTCAAATTATCACCTAAGGAGTAAAACATATAGAAAACTAAACTGAACTTTCTAACTCTGAGAAATGGCATTCCAAGATGACTTAAGATTATGCGGTGACCAAATAATATGGGTATTTATGTTCTTAAAATTCGACTCATTAAAGGGTCTAAATTGTAAACATTTCCCCATATCTCCAAGATGGCGAGTACTGTAAATATTTTACAATCTTCAGTTCATCCTGATGTGTATGTTCGAACACAGGCAGAAGGAAGGGCATTTGCATGTTTTTAATTGGCATATGTGGATAACAAAATTATGAAGAAGGATGTGTTACTTGTAGCCATTTATATTTTAATACTGAGATCTCTGAATGTATATGCCTGGCTCATTATTATAATAAAGAATCTCTCAGAAGCAAAAATTGTATTTTGCTTTCCCTCCTTATCACCCCCACTTGGCCCTGGACCATGATTAGCTCATGCGTAGATGATCATAATCACACCCTGTTTTATTTTCCTGCCTCGTCTCCCTTCCCCTTTGACACTGTCGCAGACGCTGGTCCTTCCGTCTGAGACTCCCTCCCACCCCTCACACACACGCCACCCTGCCTCTGTCCTCCAGCTTTCCCAGATCGTTGCAGCTTTCGAGTGTGAACACGAAGGCCACTATGTCCTGGAAGTCTTCTCCGATCCTACTTCCCAGGTTGGAGAAGCCGCCACCCCAAGACAGGGTGTTTATTACACTTCCGACTCTCCCTACTGCTGTGCTCTGGTCCTTCAGGACGGTGGGACAGGGTGTCTGCTTGTTCACCCCTGAATTTTCAGTGCTTGCCTATAATGCGTACTCAATAAATATTGGCAGAGAGAATAAATCTTTACCACTGCCTGCCTACTGTTTCTTAAATGTTGCTTCACTTTGTTACCCTTTTGTTTAAGAAACTTCTCTGTTTGGTCATATCATCACATCTAAAATCCTTTGTTTTCCTTTCATTTTGAATCTGTTTATTTCCTCCAGTTTCACACGTGTTTCCAAACCTGTCTGATGGTTGTTCCTCTGCCCAGGAGACTTGCCTCCCTCCTCCGCTCAAAGTTCCCCCGTTTCTGTCATCTCCTCTAATTTTATGTCAATTAACACTGATCTTTTCGTTGTTCTACATAGATTTGCCATCCAATTTAGCTCTGGACTCTCGTATTAATTTTGCTCCCTAAGCCTTCACAAGCTCATAGGATCGTAACGGGTTGGACTAAACATCACCACATTCACATTCCTACATTTCTTTCTTTTGGGAACACTTTTTATTGTTGTTTGAGTAAAGTTTTCCCCCTTTCCCTTCCACCTGTCCCCAGCCCTCCCCAGCTCCCTCCCCTGTTTACCCCCTCAACCTTGTTACTGTCCACGTGTCCTTCATAATTGTTCCTGCAAACCCTTCACCCTTGTCCCCTGTAGCCCCCTCCCCTCTCCCCTCTGGTCACTGTCAGACATTCCTACACTTTAAAGAAACAACCAGTTTCCTGAGGCCACAGAAAGTGCCTGAGTCACAGGTTAAGTCAGATCCCTAGTTAGTGATATGGTGACGATGCCACATGCACGTAAGACAGGCTCATTTTACGATATACTTGTCATGCCATCGATGGATCTGTAGAGACCTGTACCAATTATCTATTTCGTGTACGCATCTTTGATGTGAAGCCCTATGTATCACATTTCTAGATATGCCTTGCCTCCTTTGTAGTCCTAGGAAAGCCATTATTTCTGACCTTTAACATGGCAGGAATTAAAATTCAGAGTGTTTTTGCATGTCCTGACTACTTCTTTATCTGTTTCCTACTTCTCTGGTATGAAATGGGCCTTTCAAGATGGTGTCGCCTGGTGACGGAGTCTTTAGATCCACCGGGGAGGCTATCTCCAGAAGGCATCTGGAGTGGCAGGTGCAGAGGGCACCCCAGCCAGGACTCGGAGCCCGAGGACTCGGAGGCCTGCCATGGAGAGCGGCGGGCTCCTCTGTGATGAGCAGTCCCGAGGTGTCCTCGGGTGCTCCAGAATGCCGTCTCTGGCACTAGCCGAACCCCCTCACTGATGGGAAGTGACACCACCAAGGTGTGACCACTACGCAGGGGTCCCATCATCTGGTGTCACTGCTGGGTTAAACGTGATCCTATAAATTAGAGACACTTTCTCAATAGTTCAAAGGCATAAAAAATTTGGCCTCAGATGTGCCCCTGTAAATGCCTGTTTGTGTCCAGTTTAGATAAAACTAAACAAAGAAGAAATTAAGTCCTTTGACCTTCATCCAAACTGACCAGGTAGTTTCTGCTAATACTTCAAATCCTGACTGTATTTTTTTAATCATCATTATCCCATCTCTTTGGGTCTGTTTTTAATAATATGCACCCACAAGATATTAGATCAAGTAATTAATATTGCCTTCAAGGTCAGCCACATCAGTGGTCATTGGAGAGCTCATTAAAAAGTCCATCTAACATTCCTAAATTCAACATAAAGGTACAGTGAGAAATACAGGACTTAACTGTGAGAAAGAAGAATGCATGTCTTATTTTGTTATGAATCACTTTAAATCTTTAATGCTTCAAAATTAATCACATTAATTATAGCAATAGACTCTTCATTTCTACAGTGTGGGGTTACATTGTTCTGTCAACACAAAAAGAGTGTTTAGACTATTAATTCAGGTTTCTTAGCCCCCAGACTTTAAAATTAAAACACTAGATTCACTATATTAAATTACCTGGTTTAGGCAAAATAAGATGTACATGGGAAACAACAGAAAAACACTTAGTGCAGGTGTAATTAATTTTATATTTTCTTGCTTGGGGTTTTCCAAATCAAGGCAGTAATTTCTACGTAAAGGTTTATATCATCTCACGATTGTACTTTAGTGTGTTTACATTTACAAAGAATCAATGGGTATCCTGAATTCCTGATACGATATTTCTTGCAACTGGATTAATTTTTAAAAAATGAAATTTATTGAAAAATCTCTATTATTTTAGATTTTTACAAAATATAACGCTTCTTCATAGATACTTCTATTTTTTGATCTTTGCTGATTTATTGTGTTTTAGTAGAGAAATGTGGGACTCAAGAGGAATGTGATTGTAAGGACGGGAAGATGAGCATCACGATCAACATAATTCATGGCTTGGCAGGTTTAATGCAGGTATTTTTGATCATTAGAGAAATCCAGCAATAGACCCTCAACACAGCAAGTTATCCAATCTATTATGTTCCACATTTGCTTTACGGAAACATAAATAGCAATTGTATGTGCCATTGGAGATTCCAACCACATCACAGAAGGACTCAAGGCAGGAGAGATGGACCACGCGGGGTGGGTTAGGGTAGAGTTTCTGAAAATGGGACGTCACTGGAAACTTTTCTGATATTACTATGCTATGTATACAGTGTATGACTATTGGCTAAAATTCACACATAATTATATGGAAATAATTGACTTGAAAGAACCCGTCTTTTAATATGGAAGTTTTCACCATACTGTCCATAGCATAGTGCTAAACATGACCACTGAGACACCAGCCCCTGGACACGCACGGTCACACTCTACACCTAACAAAAGTGAAGTATTCACATGTGTGTATTATCACTAAACCACACCACTGAAAACCCAAGGCTAAGGTAACAATTCTTCATGTTTAGGCATCAGAAATCAATAAATAGTGGAATCTGGTCAACTATTGTTCTCCTCTGGGTCTTTACCGCTTCATGACTTATATTTTGAGAAATTTATTTTACCTGTTAGTGATTTAAACTTTTTTGACCTCAACTGTACAAATTCCTACTTATTCCATAATACTATATATTTCACCAGATAAAATATAGGTTTGTTATCACAGATGAAACAGTTTGTCAATAATCATTTGAGTATGAAATGCACTTCCTATGTAATAGTCATTCAAAAAGCGAAGAATTATTTGCATTTATCCAGGGACATTAGTCCATAGGAGACAACCGCTATACATGCTTAAAGCTCGCTCGATGAGCTGGAAATCTTGAGGGAATGCGGAGCTCGGAAGCGAACCAGACAAGGCCACAACCCCGAGGGCAGGGACCTGGGCTGCCTGCCGCACCCTTGTTACATCCTCCAGCCCTAGCAGGCCCCTGGGGAGCAGCGCCTTGGATTTGCAGGAAAGGGACTGCCAGGGGACCAGCACTGGGGACAACGAGACAGGGTGGTCTCGAAGTTCATGGAAAGGAGTATTTACTTAATATCAACTAAACGGATAATCCACAAGTGAATTTAAATATTAAAATATGTAAATAAGCAACGCATAAGAAAAGTTAACCGAAGGGCTGTGCTCAGGAAGTCTCTTGGAGCACCTAGAGTTTGCCAGGCATTCGACGTACCGTCATGAGGGCAAAGGGAGAATTTACGGTGGGCAAAGACACATTTTTTATGCATATTTAAGATGTCGGTGCAAAGGCTGAGAGAAAAATAAAGCAGTGTAAAGGGATAAAGAGTCCCGGAAAGGAGTTCGGTTTCATCTTGACTATTTAAGAGAAAACCTCAGTAATCGACAGACATGTGAACTGAGACACCAGCCAGGAGAACGTATGAGGGAGGAACCTTCTGGGGGAAGGGAATGGTGGTGGGACAAAGGCCCTGACGGGGGAGGGTGGAGTGCAGTAGACGCTTCAGGGCAGAGCCGAGAGGCCAGTGGGGCCAGGGCAGAGTGAGCACAAGAAACAAGGTGAAGCGGGCAATAGAGCCACGTGCCCGAGGACCACAGAGGTCATTCATGGTGAGGGCTTGGCCTTGACGCTGCGTGAGACGGGGCTCTGAGCAGGTGGGTGGTCGGCGGCAGAGGGTCCTACGGGGTTGCTCTCACAGAGCCTCTGGCTGCTGTTCCCAGCGGGTCCCAGAGGCCAAGGCGGGACTGAGCAGTGATGAGTGAGAGGGGAGAGGACTGCGACCCGAGACGAGGTTGGATTCTGGTGGTACACGGAAGGCAGAGTGGCGAGAAGGAGCTGATCAATAGGCTGTGCAGACTGAGCCTGGGCGTGACAAGGACAGCGCCGAAAACTCAGGCTGGAGCAACCACGCACACAAAAAGGCATTTTCATTTGCTGAATACTTCTGAAGAAGCCCGTCTGCGAGGTAGAAAATTGGTACCGATGTTTAATTAATGCCCTGAGAACAGAGCCTAAAATGAGCTCCCACGATGGCAGCTCGGGAAGTCGAGATTAATGCGGACGGAGGGGAGGCTGTTGAGTTTCCTCTCGGTGAGGCGAAGCCCAGCAGGTTACCTGCACGTAGGTCACTCAGGAGCAACCCACTGAGTCAAGGTAGGACTTATGGACGCACCTAGTACAGTGTGGCACTTGATTAAACTTGAATCATAAGTAATGGTGATAAAAATCTAACAAGTATCTGTGAGGTTAAATTTTCATTAGCTTTATTAATAATGTGCCCAAATCTCCAATGGAGCAAAGCAAGTAAAATATGCTCTCCCCTGGACATAAAATGATTCCGATTTGAAGTAAAGTACTTCTTCCATGAATGCAACGGCCATTTGCCATCGCAGGAGCTAAAATGAACTTGAGGGTGGAGACCCTAATCCACGCATTTGCAACAGGAGCGTATTGTCCCTGGGAGGTAAGCATTGCAGAGGAAGGGCTGTGAAACACTCTATTACAATTTTCGTTCCTCCAAAGGGCACGATGCACAAATAAATATACAATACAATGGTGTTAACATCTAACACGTGGGTGGTGACTACAAAAAGAAAAAGTCAAAAAGATTCCTTAGGGGGGCAATGATAAAAACAAACAAACAAAAAACAACAAAGTTTGAGAAACATCGCCAATATCAGGCTTAGGTACGAGAGTTAAATAGATGCACCCTTCTCTTAAACGATACATAAAAAGTTTTTGTTTCCATCAAAGCCAAAATGAATGAAAAAAACTGACACAGTGACAGGAAACAGCTTGAACCTACTGCTGCTGTCATCCGGGTGGCCCCGAGGGCCAGGCTTGTTTCCTTGCTTTGTCTAATAGACAGAATCACTAACTACCCTCGTGTGCACCAAGGAGAGGAAAACCAGTCACTCAGAACCTGCTGGTCTGCGGGGACCCTGGGTCAGGTCTAACAGTGACAACCACAGATATGCACCCTGCTGGTCAGTTTGCTATATGTTCAATAGTACTTCAATAGTAAAATTATACTAGATTTCCATTGTCCACAATGAGAGCCAAACAGAGAGCTAGAGACAAATGAGCGGGTAGGAAAACCACACATTTTTCTGTCCAGCTAATATCCAGCGAACAACCCGTGGGGCAAGGAGGCTGGAGTGAACTGTGGCCGTGATTTCCCGCATCAGCCAGACACAGACCTGATGCAACAGGCAGCTGCTCCCCAGCATTTCCCCACACCCACTTGTTCTCTGCTGTGTTTCCTGGGTGCCCATGCTGCACCCTCATTCCTGAACACAGTTCACTATTTCTGACTGTCCAAACCGAACGCTCTTTTTCAGACTCTCTGGAGAGCCCCTCTTCTGCCTACTTAAGCCAAGCGGAAGCAAGCCCTGTGGTTTCCTCTCTGACTCCCTCACCCCACGGTGGTTATTTCCACGCACCCCTCAGCCCAATGGAAACATTCCCACAGCTCTACCTTGTAGCTGACCCACTGTCAGCCCTGAGTTCTTTTTTTTCGTAGCATCAAACTAAAAATTGCAATATACTCCCAAGCATAAACACTAGCATCTCCATATCAATAGGCCCACAATAACATATATTATCTCATCTCTTTTTCTCCCTTTCTATATTCTTTATTTCCGTGAATGATCCAACTTAACTTCTAGTCCACAGCCTAGAAATCTAAGGACCACTTCATATTTCATTCCCCACTGTACTTGGGTGAATTGTAGCCTCTCTCTAAAGTTACATCTAAGTTCCAATTCTCAGGACTCACGAATGTGACTTTATTTGGAAAAGAGTCTTGGCAGATATAATTAACTGAAGGATCTCAAAATGAGATCCTCTGGGATTATCTGAGTACAGTATGTGTGAAATCCAATGACAAGTGTCCTTACATAACACAGACAGGGAAGAGGAGAAGACACCAGAGGAAAGAAAGGGCCCTGTGGAGCGGAGGCAGAAAGCGAGGCTGTGCGTTCACAAGCCGAGAGGCAGCTGGAGCCACCAGCGGCTGAAGACGGCTGGGAAGGGGGGTGGTTCTGTAGATCCCCGGGAGCCAGCATGACCTTGCCATCACCTTGACTTCTGACTTCTGGCCTCCACAACTGTGACACAATACATTTATCTTGTTTTAGGCCACCAAATTTGTGGTAATTTGTTATGGCAGCCCTAGGAAATTAATACATCTTGCCACTCTGTTCGGGCAATCAGCAAAAATAATCTGGTTTACAGTGAAATCTATTTACTCATTGCCTCGTTTAGAGTGTCATTCTCAGATCAACGCTAGTCTGCAACAGTTCACCACGTATTGTAAAACAGTAATACACTTCACAGGAGCAAATAACAAATAAAAGTGGCTCGCTAGCTAATTTATCAAATTACTTCATGGAGACCCCAGAAATCTAGCAAGGATTATTTTTCCTGATTGAATAAATATGTGGCCACTTTAGTTTCATGTCTGATAGGAAAAATACTGGGAGACTTCTCAGTCCTTATTAAATTAAGTAGCACTGGAGGAATAAGCCTCCACATGCAAAACCTCATCGATGGCTTCGAGGACATTCTGTCAAAACAGCTGCGTGGTTAAGCTGTGGCTTCTGAAGTCAAATGGACCAGGACTGCACTCAAGGGTGACATTTACATGTGACCTTAAATGAACACTTTACGTCATTAGACCTCCCTTTCCTCGTCTGTGAAATGGGGATGCTAGTATTATTTCCACCATGGGGCTGTGGGCAGGATTAACTGATGTACCACCTGTGAAGTGCCTAACACAGAGCTTGACGCCTGTCGGGTATTCAGGAAATGTGAGTTCTTATGGCCATTGACACAAACAATGACGTTCACAGTCCAACCAACCGTTTCTCAACCAGTGAGCCACAAGGATTTTTAAACGGTGCAACAGCTGACTATGTAGTCAGGGGCACTGACTTCTTCTCCCTTACACTGTAAACTTTTTAAGAAATGGTAACAGCCAACATAGTAAGAGCCATCTGGTGTGAAAGAATCACAATTACACCTATTTTGGTCAGATCAGTAGAAAAAAAATATTTTTGGTGTGCCACAGAGTTTTAGCAATCAGCTTCTGTGTAGCACGAGGTGGGAAAGGTTGAAAATCCCTGGTCCGACTCGACACCCAGGTCAAAAGGCGTGTCAATGTGCAGGGAGCTCGAACGAAGTCCATGGGGGTCACGAGACACCTTTCCTGGAGTATCGCTTTCCACGGCTCCGGGCAACGATTCTGACACTGAACAATGATCAGAAGCTACAAATATCAACCTGCTTTAACAATAACTTGTGTTCAAACATTGTTGATACATTTAGATGAATCTTTCAAATAAGCTTTAGGTTCCAATATTTATAGCGACTAATAAAATCCCGGGCATATCACCTTCCTGCTGTGCTTCTCAGTTATGATCGGGCAAACTAAGAAAAATGCCAGCCTCTCCCTTTGCCCTCTCAGGGTACCTACTGATCTGGAAGTTACAGATTTTGTGAAATGTAGGACGTGGTGCGGGGAACAGCTGCCAATACCGAGTTTTCCGTCATAGTGTCTAAATGGGCACTTAAACGATTTCAATATTTATGAACTTTTTAAATGTCTGAAGGCAAGAAAGAGATAATAAACTAGCTTTCATATCTGTCAGATTCCTGTTAGGTTTCCCTCTTCTAGCAGAAAACAAATTCTGTCTCAGTAACGTTACAAGAGGAAAACAAATCGGAACGCAGTGGGTCCCGGTACAGTTCCTTTGTAAACAGCTCGTAGGGGAAATGTGTCGCTGAAAATGTACCACGGAGAACAGTGACTAAAACTTGAAAGGCTTTCCAAGCCTTTTAATTGTATTTACTTCCAGGAGCAGTTTGGTACAATCTTCGAGTTTATAGTACGTCATAAGTAATAACCTGAGTTCAAGTTTCTCACCAACGTTACTGTGAGTCAGACAGCCGACTGTTGATTTAGAGCTGATCTTCTGGTTTAGTGGGCGTTGGCACCGAGTCATTGTTCATTAACATGTTCACACAATTATGACTCTTCTAAACTCGCGGGATTCTGAGGCCAGTCATGAGCTGTGGTTAGAAAAAGTCTAAGTTTTCACATGTGTTTGACGTGTGGTTCTATCAATTCTAAAATGTGGTACCAATCAGCATTTCTAAATGGATGGAAGAGGTAGCTGATAAACATATGTTTGTCTGTAGAGTTGGGCACTGCTCCTGGCTTCAGCATCATTCGGATGTAGTATAAAACCCCTAGATATCCAAAATTGTGGAACAGACCTTCAAATGTTCATGATAATGAGCTTCATTTTATAGAGTGTTATTTTTACTAGAAAGTAAGTGTATATAGTACTTAGATCCATGGAGCTCTGGACCCAAATGTCTGCATTTAAATCTGGTCTCTGCATTCACCAAACAAGACCTCTGATTCTGTGCCTCGGTTTCTTTGTCTGCGTAATAAGGCCCCTAGCAGTATTGTGTATGAAAAGGATGGAAATGAGTTAATATGTGTAAAGATTTACAACAGTGCCTGGAATATAGGAAATGCTGTATGAATACTCCTTTGCTGTGATCTTTAATTTCACATAAATTGTGATATTGCCTCCTAATTATTAATTAATAAGGGCAGCTGGAACAAGTGACATGCATGATACATTGGAAGTTGGCATAACTACAGCACAGGGGAAAAAAGAGTCTAATTCTGTCATGTGACCTGAACATTTTACAAAGGGGTAAAAGGGAGTGGAATGTCAGGGATGACAGCCATGGTTCAGGGGACAAGCGAGGCCAGCTGAATAAGGAAGTTATTTTGTCCTCACAAATACACAGATCCGGAAAGTACTACTAACCTCATTTTAAACACAAGGAAGTCAACAACCATGATTTCTAGAATCGATGATCAAGAACAAGGAACTCAGCGGCGACACTTCAGCAAGGCTCTTTCGCTGTGAAATGCAGACACTAGCAGTAACCCTCTAGGCGTTTCGTTGAGTGAGAAACCAGCTGATGTGGGACAGGATGCGTAGAACGCTGCCTGGCCATTGGCAGGCACTCTGTGGTGTCACTGAATTGACACACACTACCCTTGACTACCTGTCTACATGTGATCAATCCCATTTGCGTTTGGAACAACAACTTCAGCCTTCTACATGAGACATTTCTTATGTGAGTGTTCTTGGTGGGTAAGAAGAAAGTCAGTTTTTCAAATTTGGGGTTGTTTGTTCGTGGACACTATGGGACCACACCTTAAACTCCCCAGCTCTCGGCCTTGTTCCTGGCCATGCACCAAAGGACTGAGCCATCAAAAACAAATGCAGCCCTGGCTGGTTTGGCTCAGTGGATTAAGTACTGGCCTGCGAACCAAGGGGTCTCCAGTTCGATTCCCAGTCAGGGTTCATGCCTGGGTTGTGGGCCAGGTCCCCAGTGGGGGGCATGTGAGAGGCAACCACACATTGATGTTTCTCTCCCTCTCTTTCTCCCTCCCTTCTCTTCTCTCTGAAAATAAATAAAATATTAAAACAAACAAACAAAAAACAAATGCATGTCCTTCTTCTGTGACCCAAGCCAGAAAGCGATGGCTGGAATGTGAATCATATCTCCCCTTTGAGCAGTGAAATCGATCCCGTGGATATGTGACTTGTATATGTGAGAGGGGAGAAGGTTTAATCGAGAGCATAAGGAGGCAACGGTGCCTTCGAAGCAGAGAGGGCTGCCTTCAGGTTGGGAAAGGGAGCCGAGCTGCCCCTGCTCTGTCCTCAACACTCTCAGTCCTCTTTGCCTTACTCTTAGTTTTCCCTTTTCCACAGAATTAGATTTCACCATGTTAAAATGCTCCCCCAAATATATAAATACACACACACACACACACAGGCAAATATCTGTGTTTTTGTGGCAATTTGTCCCAATTACCTAAAGGTAAATCAAAACATGTCCAATGCTAAATGACAAAACTTTCCAAACATTAAATCACAAGCTGGAGCAGGTCATAATGTGATGACAAGAATAAAAATGAGGCCCAAAGGGAGAGGTGGAAATTAGAGGTAGTGAGAGGAGAGCAAGAGACTCCTGGAGGACTCACTGGTGACAGCGTCTGCCTAATAAAGTCACTTATCAGGAGGACTTCTCGTCGACCCTACCTAAAAATCAAGTACTAATGAGATCCTTTAGGCCACCAGTAATGGATGTAGCTTGGGTAGTCATAGCTATTGCTGTCTTAGCTATGAATCCTTTTTTTTTAATGGGCACAGAACTTGGTATTTCTTCTTCATTTAATTTAGTTAAAATTATGCTTCAGTTGGTGCAGGGGACCTTCTGCTCCAGTGTTCTTTGTTCTTTTTCCCAAAAGAAAGACAAGTGTGGACACAA
Organism: Carollia perspicillata; assembly: GCA_004027735.1. Lineage (NCBI taxonomy): Eukaryota > Metazoa > Chordata > Mammalia > Chiroptera > Phyllostomidae > Carollia > Carollia perspicillata. Next base: position 13,829 of record PVKM010024472.1, read on the forward strand.
GAATAATTACACCTTGAATCAGTTACAGAGTTACATAGAAATACACACAGCCTTGCTTTGAGATAAATTTACCGGCTAAAACTAGTCGACTTATCATTAAAGAAGTAAGGTATGAGAAGTACCCGTGGGAGTGTCAACTTCTGTCTCCAGATGTCACAAACTCTCTCACTTGTTTTTTTCCCTTTCTCAAGGCCTAGATCGTCAGCTGGAAAAAGAGACCCAAACCAGCAGAGTCCCTGGCAGTCCAGTGTCCCCTGTGATGCCGGACGTGCCCTGACCAGGCTTCCTTCTGCAGCAGCGAAGCTGAGCAGCCTCTAAACGACAACAGTGGAGAACCCTTCTTTGCTAGGGGGTGCAGTGCCAAGTCCTCGTGTCTCCTCTCATTGCTTCTTTCCATTGTACCTGGATTGTATTGGCTTTCAGGAAACTTGAATTATCCCATTAAGAAGGTGGTGGTGAGCACAGGGAGGTAGGGCAGGGACACGCTAGAGAATCAATATTTGTAAATGAGGGAGTGTAGTCATCTCGGTACTCTGAGTAATAAGATCTCCCTGTGCACCTCGAGCTCTTGGGCAAATAGAGGATCATTTGAGTGTGGTTTTTACACATCTCTAACCTCTTTCCTTGACTTGCTAATGTGGGCTCAAATTCTTCAGCGTCATCTGTTTTGTCAGGATTTGATTTCATATCTACGATCTAGGAAATGGAATAACGTGATCGTCAAAGGGAAGGGAAGCTATTCTGCTTTCACAAAAGAAAAGAGAGACGCCACATTTAGAAAGCCTGAACAGTGGAAGGAAGCGGGGAAGGGAGAATGATAGAGTGACGCGAACACAGACAAGGCAAATCCCGTGATGTGAATTCCAAGGAGTTGCACCATTACTGAACGAGGTCCATTTATACGGTTCTCATTCGCAGGGTTCAGACATTTACAAGTAAACTACTAAATATAATAGATTACAAGTTCGCTGAATCAGAAGAACCCCAGCTTTTGGTATGATTAAGTTTTAATTGTATTTCTCCTTGGGGATCAGTAGGAGCTAATAAGCTCACAAAAATAGGTCTTTAAATAGCAGGAGGAGTGAAAATCTCTCCACGCACTATATTTTGTCAGGCCTGGCTGCCTACGGCATTCTGCTGCCAGCAGTCTCCAGTGTTCAGTTTTCGTACCAACAAAATATCTAAATAATACTCAAATAATCCCTCATTTCAACAGGAGATATCAGACGTGCAGCCCATCCTTTTTTTGTTAAACTAATCAGTAGCCTGTTTTTAAAAACACTACCAAATCTTATTTATGAACAAAGTCGATTTAGAAGACATATATCCAAAGACACATATTTGACAGTTTTAAGTAAATACATTAGACTAAAAAAAATCCTTTCTTGCTTGCTGCCTGTTTTAAAGCTACAAGATAGATACCATGTCTGTGATCAGCCTAGCTTTCTAGGGCATTCAACATATGCTGATAACACAGGGTCTGGCTCAAATAATGCCCCTTTTTATTAGAAAATCTCTCATTTTGAAATCATAGGAATGTAATTCTGTAACATAACAATATCACACTCAAGCCATGTGACATTTTAGGTGAAATATTCCAATTAAAACCATAAATTATTACAACCGTATTATTACCCTACTAACCACACACTCAAACAAGCCTTCCTCCTGCCAGACCCTGCACATCAGCGTCTTTTCATGCTATAAGGGTATCATCTGATAAGTTACAAATGTCCACTACTTTTAAATTAAGTAAACAAGATTAGTGCGAGAAATAAGTAAACCTTGGTGATAGCATTTTTAACCCAATGGGCATGGGTAGGGGGGCATTTATAGCATCTGTCAAATTGTTCATATTTTCCAAAAACATACAAAAGTATCACTGGAAGGAAGATTGTTATGTTGCCTTAGAAGTACAGGAGTTCCTGGAGCTCCTCGAAGTGACCTTGGGGCCCAACTGAAACAGACAAGAGATGTACAGTGAGAGCCACCGCCACCTCTTCGACTGGAAGTACACTCGCATCAGCTCCCCTGTGGTTACAATCCTAGCTCTGTCTTTCCCCTTTGCCTAAAAGGGCCCTTGACTGCAGGGCATTTTACACCATCCATGAGCTCACCTGGGCTTGGTTTCAGACCAGCTTCTCTCTACGTTCTCAAGCAGTCCTGTGTAATCTCGGGTTACTAAGCTCCCTGTGGTAAAATTGCCAAAGAAAATTGCATTTTTTGGATGTTTTGCATAGGCCTTGCCTTTAGTTTTATCTAACAAGTTTCCAATCTTAGGTTCTGTCCTCAGTAAGATTCCTTCATGGTCTTCCTTCCCTCTTCTTAGATGGATTACATTTGTTTTGATTGACACATCACAATGTAGTGAGTATGGATGAGTAGACTAGGAAGTATCTTACAGAAAGGACTGTGTATAAATCACTACAGTTTAATCCTCAGCACCTAACATAGTACCTACCTAAAAGCAGCATGCCAGTAACTGCTCGATTAATAAGAGTTTTAATAATTCAATGAGCATAAAGCACTGTAAAAAATTAAATGGGCATACAATGAACATTGTGAAGACGTTACTGTAAGTACAGATACAGATGAAATATATCTGCCAACCGATGTTTCTATAGCAGAGGAAATGCAATTATCAGATGGCTACATTTACTCTGGAAAAAGGGTAAGAAATGTAACTCGACCCTTTCTCAGAACTTGAACTTGAGGACTGTTGATGCTACCTCTTTCCATTCAATAACAAATACAAGTTTACTTGATTTTTTAGCACTGCCCTTTAAGAATTTCTAGCCCCTAGGCTAAAATACAGTGGGAAAGATGCTCTTACAGTATTTTTGACCCGACATGAAGTCTGTATTAACTGAATCCTTGCAAAAAGTAGCTCTCCTAGGATTCCCTCCCGATTTTGAGAAGGCCAGAGGTCCAGATAAGCATCTCAAAGCTCAGCCTTCTGAGGTTAGCAGATGATCACTCTGCTTTCTGCCCCAATCGGTTTTAGGCCTGCGACTGTCACTTCATTGATCGTGTCCCTTTGCCCACAGAATCGATAGCATTGAGTGCCAAGAGAAAACATCTGTTACAGAAATCTAAGACAGACCTCCTGACCACAGCTGAGTAAAATATATCAGAGCACGTTAGCCATGGAATGATTCCTTAAGTTTATTTTGGTTAACAGGGATAATTTAAAGTGGAGCGATGGCCCCAGAGAGTGATTATCCACAGTTTTATAGATTTACCAACTCCTCTCTACGTAGGAGCCCTAATTTCCCACATGCTCATGGCCTTCCCTGGTGACTGTCTGTGGTTTAATAACATATGTTGCCTGGAGGGCTATGGAAGAGCAGAGAAAACATCCAATCCGACATTCAACTGTAGGAATTGCAAAAGGGAACACTCCATTTTATAGAACCGAAAATAATTTCAGCGAAAATTCTTACACTTTTCAGACACAATCATTCTTAAGATCATTAAAGCATGAAGCGCTAGCAGAATTCACTTCAAGTTCCCCTCATTTTTTAAAATAAAACCTTATCTGTACTAGAATTTCTTTACTCTAAAAACTTTTTACCCTAAAAACTTCTCAGACAACTTACAAATATCCATGCTGGTATTATGTGTCTCCCTTCCCCAATAGATGAATGGCTCGCAAAGTCTGATGACGTCCTCACCAAAGAGCAACCTATTAGATTTCTGATTACTAATGAAATCTGGTTTTTCACAATACATTTCAACAAATTATTATTTCACTATAATAGTAAGAATAAAATGAGTTATCATCCTTGCCTTCAAATAGGATCCGAACCTACTGGTGCCTCTGCTTCTCCTTAAGACTTTGCGTTCCTTTGAATAAAACTCGAGAATTACTTTTTTTAAAACCCCTCATAGGGATTAAAATAAAATCCCGTTTTGGTTCCAAGATAGTGGACACTGAATTGTCAGAGGTTAGAAAAAAAGGAAGGCCTTCCGAGACATGAAGGCAAGTTTAATCGATTTTAATTTACAAACAGAAAGTAGAAAAACACGCCTTTGGCTACAAACCTTGAAAGTGCGCATTTCTACAAAATCCAAGTTGAAGAATCATGAATTTTTTTTTATTGGACTCAGCGATTTAGCAAATAAGTCCTATACACACACACACTCACTCATATGTGCAGACATACAAAGAACTCAGGTCTATGATAGCCAGATTCTTTTTCAATTTAAGGGAAAGATTTTACATTAGTCTTTCTTGACTGACTAGCCAAGTGTGATTCCTGCAACTTGCAAAATGCACTGCCCCCAGAATGCAATGCAGGTAACATCAGTAATGCTCATCTGGGGAGCACATCTTCCTAACTCGGAGGAACCAATTCAGACCTTTTGCTTAGCTCAGATCTGGGTCTCTTCCCAGCAGGGGGTGCCAATTGTGCCAAACAGTGCTGAATTAATTGGGGTCGTTTGGCTCTGTCTCCGGTTAGTTACCAATACGTACACAAAGAAAAGAGGAAGGAAAAATCGCCTCGATATTGTGCCCCTTTATCCCGCATGTTAGCAACCTCATATTCCTCTTGGATAGTTAGCCAGCCGACCCCTCTGACGCTTGGGCCCTTTAACACAAAACACAAAAGAAGTTTCTGTTTATTATGATTTATCACTGCTCTACCCACTAAATATCATTTTGAATATAATCTTGTTGAAAATGGCTAATCCTTCCTGTTTTCATTTAATGAAAGCCTTCACTTCGGACGCATAGAACTGAATTACACCACGGTATTCATATTGCTGTCCTCCGGGGCCTTTTTCTTCAAAAAGACAAATGTCCACAGGTACTAGGAAAAACACACGGCATCCACTCACAGAGACATCTTGAACAATGCTGCCCATGCAGAACAGATGCGATTCCTTTCTCATAGACCATTTAAACAGGTTTTCTTAGGGTTGCTAAGCTCAAGGAAGTTCCATCTGACTGGAGAATTCCCATTGGCTGAAGGATTCTTAATGGCTGAAAGGACACTTCCGTGTGTATATTCCACAGTCTTACTATGGTCCTATTGTAACTGTGCAACTGGATTTTCACCTTTTCATTGACATAAAAGCCTGTTTTTAGTCAGTATTCTTGATATTTCCTACTGCATTTACCTTAGAACCTCTGCCTCTCCAGATCTGCTTTCGGTAGCAACAGGCTTCCTTGAAGTGTGGCCTCCAGCCCACTTCTTCCCGAAGCCTCCCGACTCTGGTCCACGCGGGTCGCCCTTCTCGGGAATCCCCCCTGGCCTGAGTGTTTTACCAGAAGCCGAAGGACCTGGTACAGCTCTGTACTCATCACTTCTGTTTCTATCATGCCCGTTCGCCTTGCCTCCTCAAACACAAGGTAAGAAACTTGAAGGTACAAGGACGGGTTTACGATTTTGTGGTATTCCTTTGAGGATGCTGTTAAACCCAGAGTAGAGGCTAACTTAAAAGTGGATAGACATGGAAGTGTTTTGGCTGAAGATGACACAGTCCTGGTGATGTGGCATTTGAGAGGGGGTCCTCGCTTTTGCTGCGCCGCTGGACTACAGTCCATGGGATCTAGTTTTTAGGTGGCTCCTGCGATTACTCCGAACACCTTATTACAAACTATCATTATATCATCCCATTTGAATCACTACAGCACCTCCATGTACTAAGTACAATAAACCTACTTGTAATCGAAAAATCTGAAACCCAGAACGTGTGATTTCCTGACTACATGTAGAAAATACAGAAAGTACATACAAAAAAATAATAAAACAGAGTGTTTACCTTCTGGTGTATATCCTTTGCAAAAAAAAAAAAAACATTTTTATCTCCTAGTATGTTAAAGGAAATTTGTCATTAGTTTACTTTTCTAATCCATTATTCAGTATTCACATCCTAATTTAATGGAGGTCAGTGGAGCAATTATCTAGCATGCATCTTCGTATCTACATATTAATTATGCTTATCGTGTCCTTACAGTCTAAAGTGGAACGCAGATATTGCCAAGAAAAGTAAATGAAGAGGTGGGAGTTCTTCTACAGTCTGTCGTGGAATTTACACAGCCGATTAGTCGTATTTCCACTCCTAGACTCGGAAGAACTGCAGGGGGAAATACCAGGCAAGAGGAAGCTCTCGTACGTTCTCAGGCACGCACTGTGCTATGTACTGTTCTCACAGGAGTACAACTGAGGAGGTCACGCTGCGACCCTGCTTCTCTTTTTCAACGGGGAAACCAGAAGTGTGAAATGACGTGTGATTCAGTCATTCATGTTCACATCTTCCTACACGGGGCATGAGTTTAACACGGAACTGTTTTTATTTATATCTGTGTGTATTTTTTGTAAAGAAATAATGGGTTGATCGAAAATAATGAATTTGATTTGAATTAGAAACAACTTAAAAATCTATAAAAAATTACCACCACGTCCTACAGGTAAAGGGATGCTCTCATGCTACAAACTGTACAGAAGGTCAAGGAGGTGAAATGAATGATAGGTCAAGGAAATTAATTGGAATCCAAACTCCTTGTTTCTTTCCAGTGCTTTCCTTAGGATAGCAGAGGCATATAAAATTCTTGTGGGGCTCAAAATACCCTTCCTAAACCAATTCTAAATTAATTATTTTGAAGCTACTTCCACTTAAGCCAAACCAATTATATAAACCCCTCTCCCTGCTTCTTTTGATT